>JANHZT010004668.1:585101-598460 GCA_032468215.1 Stegonotus admiraltiensis | reverse complement strand
TTTAAAAAAAATTTAAAAGCATTTTTCTTCTGCCAAAAAAAATGCTTTTAAAAGTTAAAAAAAAAGCCTCTGATGATCGCGCGGCTCAGCTGGGATCATCAAAGTCTTTTAAAAGCATTTTTTTCCGCAACCTCTTACGGTTGTAGAAAAAATTGTTTTTAAAAGTAAAAAAAAAAAGTTGGCCACGCCCAACCAGTCACATTAACCCCCAAACTACACCCACAGAACCAGTAGTAACAAATTTTACATTTCACCACTGGTTCATAGGTTGTTTCAATGCTGACTTGTACTGGTCCTGTTGTTATTACTTCTTCTAAATTATCATTACTATAGCTCAAGTTAGCTGTTTCCTCTACATTTATAATTGTTGTTATCTGAGTTTCTTCTGGTAGTCTACAGTTTTGAGGTCTTCCATTTCCACATTTTTTTCTGAACATGTTCTGTATTCCAGTTCTGTATCCCTGAATATTTTATTTCTGGTAATGAATCTCCTGCTAATACTTATTCAGTAATATTTGAATCTTGATCAATTCCTTTCCACAATTCAAACATTCATTTTAAGAATCTCTGCTTGGTTAATTTCAATTTATAATAGCAGGCCATAATGGTATAATTTTTCAAATACAGTATACTTTAGCTTTGTCTGTGCTTGTTGATCTTTCAATAATCATACAGGGCTAAAGCCTAGTTATAAGGTGACCAACTTTTTTACAATAAGAACAGTGGTGGGTTGCCCCCGGTTAGCACCAGTTCTATAGAACCGGTAGTAAAACCGGCGGGAGGCTCCACCCACTAACCCTGACATCATCAAAACGCTTCTGCACTTGCGTTCACGTGCACAGCCCCGTTGCGAACCTGTAGTAAAGGTAAGTAGAACCCACCCCTGAATGAGGAGGAGGACACAAATAAATTGAAGAAAAAAAAATCGTAAATAAGTAAACAAAGCCACTTGCACACGGCACACTCTTGTGCGCAGCGCACTCTCCCAAAAATTCTCCTGTGCGGAGCGCATGCATCTCATAATCACGGCTTGTTGCACTGTACCGACCCTTGACGAATCATCAGGTCAAATACAAATACGTCACATCACACAAACGGATCGGATCGGCATTGATCGAATACGGAGATTTACAGATTAGTCTTCAAATATCGAAAAAGAGGACATGTATGAGGACACTTTTCAAGAGAGGACAGAACTTACAAAAGAAGGACTGTCCTCCCTAAAGGAGAACGATTGGTCACCTTACTAGTTACCCAGCTATTGTCAGGTTACGAAGTTGTCCAAACAAATTGCATCAAATTTGAGTGCTGACATCTATAGCTCCTGAGTCTTATTGCTCACCTGTTGACAGATGCCCAGGAACTCTATCACTACAGAAAATGGAAGAGAGCTTTTCTGATGGCATAAAAAGATACCAGTCTACTGGTACAACTGACATCTGCTGCAAAAAAGCAGAAACATTTTTTTAATTGATCTTACCAATATTGCTCCATATTCAAGGTATACTGAGAGCAAAGCCTCATTCCTATAGTTTTGTTTTGCATATAGTTCACTTTTTTTGGCATGAATTATAAAATAATCCAATAGGAATAATTAATTAATGCTTAAATATTAATTAATACTTTGGAGTATCAAAGCATTGCCTATATTAAGAAAACAAATACATGATGATCCATTATAGTAATGAAGCTGGAAATCTGATGAAATAACAAATATCACCACCACCCCTTCCCAAAAAAATAATGTTAAGGTTTTCCTCAGACAACAGTCAAAATACAATCCCTTGAATAGGTTTTCTTTGCCACTTTGCCTCTATTTTTCCAAGGATAAAAAAAATCCTATGTGAAAATAAACACAGTTTCTACAATGCCAGTTCACAGGAAGCTGAATTTTCACTCTGTTTACACATCACACTAAACCATAACGTGATTTATTTATTTATAATTATTATATGCAAACCCACACAATGTATCGTAAGTATTATGTGTGAAATAGGTCATTATGGCTTATGCACAAATTGAGCTTTTAAAAATGGTTTATTTATAGATGTGTTCCTTGGTCCCTTCACTGGTCCACATAGGTCAGTATTGTCGCATCTGACTGATGTTGATTCACCAGAATTATAGGGAAAAAAACTTTCCAGATCAATCCAGAGATATCAGGAATTGAACCCAGGACTTTCTGCATGCAAAAACCATGCTCTGTCATTGAATTAAGGTGTTTCCTCCTTGTTGAGAGAAAAGTGTGACAAAGAGATTCCAAAGCTCCAGATACAAAGTGTCTCCTGAACTGGTCCAAATCATTTAGTGTAATCTTCTCATATAGTTGTTCTGATACGGGGTAGGTTAGTTCCTTACAAGGAAGACTTATAAATAAACAAATAAAACACATTTAAAACACACCTGCACTTTACAAAAACAGTGATGTATTCATGGATACACTGCATAGAATTATAGTACCTTCTGTTTGGTTCTGACTTATTATGTTGCGTGAACCATGACAGCTCTGTTTATGTGGTAAATTATAGTTAAACTGTAACAGTTCAATGTATGAGCCAGGCCATATATGCTTTGCACAAAAATGTAAATAAATTAATAAATAACATCAGCTGGAAATATCTGTAAAATAAGACAGATATGTTTACGTGTGGGTTTGCTTATATTACTTGCTTGTTTGATCCATTCTGGCTGATGTTTACATCTTTAGTTGGGCATATCCAAGTAATGTACAAGCTTAATAAAACATATAACACATTAAAATAAACCAGAATACAATTTATAAAATCATGAACATTCCTTCTAATTACTTTCATAAAACCATCATAATAGTACCATATATCTTAATAGGCCAGGTATGTAGCATACCAGGATACCAGAATAATGGAAAATCCTGCTGGACCACTTCAAGAATCCATTTAGTATAGCAACACCTAGGTATTTTTAGAGCCCAACTTGGATCAAACCTAGTCAGCATGACAGTTTACCGAAAGTAATTGAAGCTGTAATCTAACATTTAGAACCTGTCAGGTTGAAGGTTACTGGTTTAGTCCACTAATCTGTTTCCAATCTCAATCACCCAGACACTGTAGAAAATCTATAATCCAGACATGGAAACCTTCCCTCTAACAGCTGGCATATAGAAGCACATTTGGAATTTCATCTAGGTTGCCTCTGTATATTTTCTAAAGAAAATATATGCTGTTCTTCCTTAATCAAGATACATCCAAAGTGGCCTTTTCTACTTCCTATAGTCATTTCTTCCTTGACCTGTTATCTTCCAAATTCAATATACTATATTATTTTCAAACCACAGAAAGAGTTTTGAGATGCTGAAAAAATACAAGGCCTAAATTTCTGTAGCCTTTTCTCAAGTGCACAAGGAAGTGTTACTATCCAATATGTTAGCTTTTAATCACATTTGCATGGTATAGGGTCTCCTGCTTGAGCAGGGAGTTGGACTAGAAGACCTCCAAGGTTCCTTTCCAGCTCTATTCTGATTGATGTCACGAGTAGATAACCTGTATGTAAGTGCCACTATCCGATCCCTGTCTCTCACTACCCCACTTTCAATGGATATTCCTGTATCATGCTGATTTGAAGCCATATCATTGTTAGTAAACCCCGATCAGAATTTGAAACTAATGGCAAGTGTTAGTTTCAAATTCCAGTTAGTGCTAACTGGAAATGAAAAGTGCTCCAAGTATGGACAACTTTTTAAACTATTGGGAAACCATGATCTGTGATTAAGAACTCTGAAAAATGGAACAAAAGACAGCCAAGCAATGTTCACAATAACCCATGATACATAGGCATCTTTTAATAATTTGCTGTGAGAAATGTATATGCTTAATTCTGGAAAATATGCAACAGTTTTGTAATATTACACCTACATGAAATAAATAATGCATTTCCACTTAAAATCTGGTTTCACTTTAAAGCAAAATATGAGCATACTATAATTATAGTCATCAGAATATGAGCTGCATAGGTGTGTATAAATGAATATAGACACACCTATACAGTATATACAATCTTAGGTTCATGTAGATATTTTAAAAGTATTTACATATATTTTAAAGTAATTTTAATACCTATAAAGATTATTCTGGCTAAGATGAAATCCAGTGAAAGGGCACAGGCCAAACAAAACAGCTCCAGTATTGATGTCATTTGGCAAGAGCTATAGATTTTTATTTTCATGTTTTAGGAACCTTTCATCTTCAAAATCTGATTTAAGTCATTGTAGGCTATATAAATCAGAATTCTGATTTAAAAATAAGCTGTGCCTTCCCTCACTCCAGGAGAACAGAAATAAAAGGCAGCAGCAAGAAAGCTCACATGTCAGAAAAACCAAAAGAAAAAAAAATCCATGTGAAAAGTATTGTGTTAAATTTAGAGCCATTTTTAAAGAGGCGCTATATTTAGTCAAATTTCCCCCTCTTCTTCTGAAGGAGTCTTGCAAAGCTTCAGTTAAAAAAAGCATGATATGGAGGGGAAAGAACTGTTTGCTTTCTTCCATCTACGCAGATAATAAACCAGGCTTGAGCAGGGTAGGGTATGCATTCCATTGGTCTACCACACATTTGGATACTCATATGCTGCAAAGAAATTTATATTCTAAAAATTCCACCAACTGGCCAGAATGTAGGAGCCCAACCAGAACATTATCTTCTTGTCCAATGGCCAGAATATGTTGGAAAAGAGTCAGAAAAAAATAATTCAGAATTCATTTGTTGGTCTGCTAGCATGAGAAAGTATAACACTACCTGTGCCTTAAGAAGACACAGTTCTCCTACATGGCAATCTGTCAATCATGATGCATGAGCAATCTGACTTTGAGGGAGTCATACAAAAGGATAGCATAGATAAGGACTTGCTTTATATTACTGCCAGGCAGATTATTGAAATTGCCAAAACATAGACCAAAAATTATAGATGTTTTTCTTTCAGGTTTCTTAGCTATGGCTAGAGTGTGCATTCATTAATGTATTCTGTTTAGTTTTAATTTAGCATGTTATATGAATGGCATCTGACTAGTGTGCTGTGCAAATTCATCAGATTATGGTTTATTCAATAAACAATGTATAGATTATGCAACAGCCAGGTCATAAATCCATATGGCACCATCAATTTAGGCTGTTGTCTGTGGCTGACTCCATGCTGTTTTTGTGATTGGAACTAGGAAGGAAAATGGGAGATAAGCTATAAGCAGGCAGGATCCAGGGATGCTATTTAAAATGCAGCCAAGTTTAGGCTGTTTTGATTGTTTGCAGATTCTTGCAGTCAAGCAACACAAATTGTCAAGTTTCCCTCTTCTTTTCTGTAATGAAGCAGCCATCATGCAATGCACTAGGCTACATGGTTTTCTGCTTTGAAAGAGAATGGCTCACTTGAGCATTGAAAAGAGAGAGGGGGGGGGGAGAATTCCCATCAATAGCACTGCAAAAAAATGAAAGAAAAGCTAACTCATCTCATAAAAATGAGTATCCGATCAAAGAAGCCTGGGGCAAATTTTGAACTAGTGCAAAGTCCTTGTTCAGTAGTGCCTGTAATCCCAATGCATCTAGAGGTCAGTAGACTAAAAGATTGTACTGTAATTTCAGTGTCTCTCCCCAATTCCTATGGCTTGCTTTTTCTTTAATTTTTAAGTCAGTTGACAGAGGAGCATAAAACATAAGTCACTGCCTATTATGGGTCCTGCCCGAAAAATGAATTGAATGGATTATGATTTCTGAATCTACAGTGCAGAATTCCCAACTTGGCATCTTCCAGAAATACTAGACTATAGCTCCCATTTCCAGACAGCATGCAAGAAGTACACTGGCAAAGGATTATGGAAATACCTGGTTAGTGGTTAAGTTGGGAAAGAATGCTAGAGAAGAAAGGGCAGCTATTAATTATATGTGCTAATTTCACCACATAAGATAGGTACTTCAGGAGATACTCATGCTCTTTAATCAAGCTTTTACTTGACCACATTGTGCAAAAATATATTCAGATCCAAGGTTCCATTAAAAATAAGCTTCCAGTGAGAGAATGGGGGGAGGAGGGAGAAAGAGACGGTAAGCAAATAAATTCTTCATTCTGGTAACAAGCTGCTCTGCTTCCTCTTGTAACTAGCTCGTCTGCCTGAAGATCAGTTGACACCAGACATGAATTAGAACTGGCCCCAATTCAAGTTTTGCTGCATTTAACTGTGCTGCTTTCACTTGAACTGCTTATATGAGTGACGTAAGCTGAGATTGACCTCTTCAAATTTTATGAAGCCACAAATGAAATAGTTGTCAGGAGGGAAACACAGAGACATGGACCTGAGAGGAACATTAAATCATTGAGAGATAGACCTGCTTCATTTACTTTTTCCTTGATGGCTTTGCTACTCTTTCCCTTACTCGGGCGAACACTTTTAGGCTCTTTGGTTCCACTTGCATAGTCTGAATTCTGCAAGTTTCATCCCCTCTTGCCAACTCCAGATCTATGCTATCACCCGTCTCTTCTTGGATTACACTTTTTCTGTAGGCTCCCAAACTCATCTTCTCATGACTCCTCTTTCCTGTGTCACCATTTTATCAAATAAAATTGTTCAGCAATGATACTTTCACGTTGCCTTTCCAATGTTACTGCAGTTGGGAAAGTGATTTCTTTTTCGTTCCAGGTGAGAAAGCTGATATTCTAACCATCCAATTCCTTCACAATCTATTGATTCAGCAGACGTGCAACTTACTGCCTGAAGCTGCAGTCTTGCAATTTGATACAAGAAGGATATGATTGGTGAATTAGTGATGAGAGTGCAAAGCATGACATCTGATCCATATTCCTGTCTTTCTGCACAGCACTTCTACTCGGTGACAGCATTTTAAACAATGTCCTTTTTTTGTCAGATACGAGTGTGAATTCACATATTGAAGCCAAACCTGTCATTAGTATTTTTTAAAATCTGGATTCATTTACAGAAATCCTTTTTTCCCCCTAATGTATTCTTTATATTCCCAACATGCTGGCTACATTAAAAGTCTTGATACATAAACCCCTTCTAAATCCACACAGAGGATTAAAAGCATGGATGAAAAGTAGAGCCACACCTTATGTCATATTCTAATGCTAAACTCCTCCTCCTTACCCCTTAGCTACCAAGACATAAAGCGCAGCATGTAGGTCTCCATTTACCTGGAATGCTGTGCCAATGTGATTCCCAGCCTCATGGAAGTCAATATATTTTCAACTTTTGCATATGCATGGCTTATGCAATTCAAGGGTGAAGCTAGGAGATACAATCTCACCATCTAGTCTTTCTGAAGACAGCTTTATCTTGCTGTAACCAGCAAGATAAAGATGATTCCGATCTCACACTGAACTGAGGTATTAGCAATCACCCAGAAGAGAACAAGATTAGGTTTACACAAATTTTTTCTTTGACCATAGTTTATTTAAAAAAACACACACAACTGGATCTGTTCATTCAATACACTAAGCCATAAATCATTATTTACAAACTTAAATGTCTGGAAATAACATGCTAAGCTACTAAAGACACTTCACATTACAGGTGGTATTTGGGAACCCACCCTGCATGCATAGTGGATATAATATATGCCCCAAGGCAACTCTTTTATTGAAAGGGGCAGTTCCGGCCACCATACATGCAGTGCAACTTCTATATGCCTAATCTCCATGGGCACCACACCTATTTTGAGCTAATCTTGAAATGGCTGTGAATAGGCAACAGTTACTTGTTCAGAATTAGTGCTGGAATAGAAGCGCTTGATTTCATGATTGTATGATTTTTTTAAAAAACAAAAACACATTGGATATTAAACTTCACCATCATTTTTAAAAAAACTATAAAGCAGCATTTTTCCATACTAGAATCACTAGGTATATAGAAAATGAAAGCCCATAATTCCTAGGCAGTATAACTGAGAGTTCAATTCCAGGATGTCAGGTTAAGGAAGAAGTAAACCAAAAGCACACACATTCAAGATTCTTCTGAGAGCATCTCAACGTTAGAACATTGCACCAGTTCAAAACCAGCTATGGATCCATGGAACTATATAATGTTGACTTGATTCTGAGAATATACATGCACGCGCACACACACCAGACACACACACAGACACACAGAGTGGTTAAGTGAATCACTGCAGTTCTTAAACTAGTAACATGATTGTTAAGTGAATCTGGCTTCCCCATTGACTTTGCTTGTCAGAAGGTTGCAAAAAGGTAATGACCCCAAGATATCATAACGTTATAAATACATGCTGGTTGCCAAGCAGTCCGAACTTTTATCACGTGACCAAGGGGATGCTGCAAGCATCGTAAGGGTATAAAATGGTCAATAGCCACTTTTTCAGTACCATTGTATCTTCGAACATTCACTAACTGAATGGTTGTAAGTTGAGGACTACCTGTAACAACTTACCAGCATGGATGGGGAGAATGCTACCATTTTTCTTTTTAACTATTTTTGCATTGAATAAAGATTAGGAGAGTTTTGCAACTCTGTGAGTCAGGGTGGTTTGGGGCAAAAAGCAAATGCCAGTCTTTGTGCTCTGTTGGTTAGGTAGACATTAAATTATGTAAATTAGACAGGTTCATAGGTGAAGATGGTTGCAGGTTAGCTTCAAGCCATCTTCATGGTTCATGTAAGATTAGGAATGAGAAACAGAAAAGCCGAGAAGGGTAAGTGACCATAAATAATAGCTTAAACACATAAAACATGCTGCAATAATGCCAAGTCCACCTGGCTCACTATTCTATTGCCATAGTGAATGGCAGATGCTTCCAGGAAACTCACAAAAGGACTACATGTTGCTACTCATTCTTTTATTTGCTTCCATAATCTCATAATATGAAATATATGCCTTTGAACATAGATGTTTTGTGTCTGGCTATAGTGCTAATATCCCTAAACAGATGTCTAACTGTGTGTGTTACTTTAAGCCATCAAAGACTGTAAAAATTGAACAAATTCAAACTTGCAGCAGTTATTTTGGTTTTAGACAGAACTCATCTTACCCATCAAAGCCTGGTACAAAAGACATGTACTTAGCATTTATTCTTCAGTACCAGAACTGATCAAAAAACATAGTCCTTTCATTTAAATGTCAACCTTTAATTACTCACTATTTCTTCTTATACAATTCTTCCTCTCAGAGGAACATGGGGGGGGGTGTTTACATAAAATTAGCACAATGAAACCAACAATACTTTAGATCAGGAGTGTCACACTGGCGGCCTGAAGGCTTGATGCGTCACGGGTAAGCCACGCCCATCTCAGCTCCACGAGGGGAAAACATCACGAACAGTCACATAAGGGCAAGGTGATGCCACAAGTCTGACACCCATGCTTTAGAATAACACACTTTTAAAAAATAATAATAAAAGGTTCCTTTTTTTAAAAAAAGTGAAAAAAAGAGTCTGGTCATTGAACAGTTATTTCTTAAATGGGATTGCCTCAATCTTTCTACATATCAGCTCTAGGTTTGGGGGTGAGGGCAGCAGAGTTGTTTTGTTGCTTTGGCTAAATGGAAGTAAGATGTAATTTGATATTTGTAAGATGTAAAATTTGATATAATTCAGGAGTTTTATGGGAAATTATATGATCAAGAAGAAATCTCAGAAGAAAAGATGAAAGCAATACCTGGAAAAAGCTAAACTATCAAAATAAATTGTCATTTGTATTACAATTCTCATCACTCCCTTTATTGACCTTGTTAGCTAGGACATATAAGAATTACATTTGGAGTCACATTGCCAATGGTGATATTGGCTACCCAATCCAGTGAGACCTTACTGATTATTACCTTCAAGATGGAGGCAGTCTTTCAAATAAGACTCTTTGCAGAAAATATAGAAAGAGAGGACAGATCCTCAGACCACTGTATAATTGACAAAGAATGAGTTCCCTTCCAGTACTGTAGAATATCCATCTTTTTGTGACCATGAAACCACACAATATTCATTCCACTTGTCCATCTGTAAATTTCCAAACCATCTGTATATAATTTAAGAGAATTTAAGCATCTGCAAAAACCAATGAAATCTTTCAAAACAGAGTATATAAACCTCCGTCCCATAAGGAGACATTATAATATATAGCCATTTCATATAGTGAATGCTGCATTTTAAATGTCATGGTATCAACAATTAGCTAAACTCAACAAATTCTTCCTGAATGGGCAAGTGTCCAGCCCACTCAAAATAGCAATTTTCGTCGGCTTCACTATAAGCTTAAATATTAATATATGGAACTCTGTTGGCTGACTGCCAACTTTCTGCTCTCTCTGCAATAAGATTTATGTTATGTATCTTTATGGCATTTTTTAAAATTCTTGGCCAATATTTAATTCATTTTAACTGTTTTAACTTTTGTACTTTCTGTGTTTTATTCTGGCTGTTCACCGCCCTGGGTCCTTCGGGAGAAGGGCAGTATACAAATAAAATTAATCTTAATCTTACTCTTAATCTTACATAGAATTAAACAAATCTGAGTTAGGATTTATCCTCAGGCAAGAATGTTTAGGGTTGAAGCTTAAGATTAAATAAACCCCTTGGAACTCAACTCGATTTTACTTGGGAATAGATATGCATAAAGTTGGCCTATATATTACAGTAAGATTAAAACACTGAATCTTCTCATTATACAAAATGTTCAATTTGCTTTACAGGTTTGTTGTTGTAGGGAAAATAGGAGGAGGAAGTTCTGTTGGATATATTCACTACCTTGAGTTATTTGTAAAAACAATAAAGGTAGGATACAAATAAATAAACTATCATTCTCATCATTGTCAGAAAGGAAAATTGTTGTAGTTGTTATTCTTGCTTGTGATTACTATTAGTACTACAGAAAATTGAATATTGAATATCATTCTTTCCATCTCCATATAGCAGTACATATGACGGGTATATATGACATAGTATATGTAAAACTTAATTTGGATTAAAAAATAATAATGTCCTCATGTTAAAATGATCAAAACAAAGAAACAAAGGTTGCTTCATATTGTCATTATAGAAAAGAGGTACATTTGTCTACCCAATTTTAAGATTCCATCAAAGCAAGACGTATTAAATGCTACATAGCAAAAATAAATAAATAAAGGCATAGAAAATATAGCTAAGATTAATTTTCACGAACACCATCCATTACATTTCTCTATACCTTTGTATTATTGCAAACCAACTTTGTTTCCAACAGATCCATTTCCTGCTTCATAATCCTTTTTAAAACTAAATAAATAAACTTCTCAGTTCTTTGTTTTTCAGAATCTGATTAACCAAACATAACTTTATTGGTTCCCCTTTTCACCCACTTACCTTTCATTCATATAATGTATTTGTTAATTGGTTATTAAGGATTATCCTTATACAGGTAATCCTTGAACTATGGAAGATCATTTAGTGACTGTTGAAAGTTACAACAGACCTCCCAAGAGCCACATACGACCCAGTTTCAAAGTTAGAAATTCTACAGAAGCCACCTGGTCATTCGCCTTTATGAATGACTGAGTTCTTTAGAAGTCATAACTTTGCAGAAACACTGCAGCACATCCACCTCTCTCTCCACCCCGTCTTGCCCTTCCAGGTCCACAAAGGCATTGGGCCTACTTGGCCCCCATCTTCCATTCCTCACAATCCCTTGCTTAATTTCTGAAGATCTGCTGAACTCAGGATGTGTGGGAAGGGAAAGAAAGTACTGTAGGCTTCATCATGCAAATGTGATGAGATAAAGAAGTACTGCAGACAGGGGAAGAGCTCCTTTGCCTAGTCCAGCAGGTTCACATGGTTAGGGTTACAGTACTTTCTTTCCCATCCCCCACATCCTGAGTTCTGAAGATCTTCAGAAGGTAAACAAGGGATTGTGAGGGATACAGTGGCTGTGGGGACCCCAAGGATCAGAAGCAAAGCACAGGTGTATCTCAGGGGCTGGGAAAGGCCTTAGGAAATCCAAGGCAGGCATCCCTGAGGCACCAATCTATACTTAGCAACCCCTGCATTTGTTTAATGCATGCATTGGGGTGATCCAGGATGAGGGGTCTTTCACTTAATGAGTTTCACTTAACATCCTCCTGCCTTAGTTGTTGCACAAAATACATGAATACTGTATTCCAACACTCCATTACTGTCTAAGTTGAGGATTACCTGTATAGGTAGTCTTTGAATTACAACCATATCTGAGCCTAGTAAAGCAGGTCACCATGTGATCTTTGATCTTTGCACCTATTTTTACAACATTTTTTGCAACTGTTATTAAGCGAACCCATTATTTACTATGAGCTGGGTTTTGCCAGAAACTGAAAGTAAATGCCGATTTCTGGCAAAAACATTGTAAATTGTTGACACATCAGTTGTGTCACACCTTACTTTGCAACTTTGTCTTATGGTGATGATATCATATTGTACATAATTTTACTTATCCCAACCCAATAGACACCTAGGATGCTTGACTGTTCTACAGCTTGTGCTATAACTGCATTACTAATACAACAAAGCTAAACATTTACTCCATTTCCAATTAGCAAAATCCTACAACATCAAGAAATGCACAAAAAACATAAAAGGGAGGGGGTGGCACCAATTTTTAGAGATGTTTGAGGGGGGAAAGGAAATTAGAAGCCCTAAAGTTCCTAAGAAGTAAACACCTCAAGGCTTAAAAGATGCTTCAAGGAGAAAAACAATGACGTGATTAGCTGAAGAATAGAGAGGACTCTTAGAAAGAGTGGGAGAGGACGGGCAATAAGTGTGGAGAAATTAGAATCAGCAATTCAACAAACCAAATGCCTCAAAAGTTTGTTTTTATTATTATTATTATTAAGATCCAGTCTGAATTGAGCTGAGAGAGAGAGAGAGAGAAATGAAAGGAGGGAACAAGCTTGTTATTTCCCCATCCCTTTGTTAAGAGTGTTGATGATTACTGCAGCTAGAAAAAGGAAGAGCTAAAAAGCAGCTGTGTGGAATCCACAAAGAACCAGCAGAAGAGAAAGGACATTATACCTATTAGAAGTGTTAAGGCTGAGAGAGGAGGTGCACTGAACTGACAAAGGAAAGACTACCCTTCTTTTTTATGAGCCACCAACTTCAAACTGATACTTGAAGGAAGAAACTGGAAAAGGTGAACAAAGGACTCTGAGAGGTGAGGAGGGAGACAGGGAGGAGTAAGGTTAAAACCTGAGCTAGAAAAAAAAAGAATTAAGAAGATGTTAACAGAGATAAATAAGTAAGAAAAGTAAAAGTAAATAGATTAAAAACTGCATTTGACTTAGATCAGGGCTGTCAAACTCGATGTCAGGTTTGCGAGGTTGTCCAAATAAATTGCATTTCAAACAAATGGTCTTTGATAAAAATCATACATTTATTAGG
>JANHZT010004668.1:534250-561810 GCA_032468215.1 Stegonotus admiraltiensis | reverse complement strand
AAGAGTATAAATTGCAGGCCTTTGCAGATGATTTGGTATTTATTATAGAGGATCCGCAAATAACAGGCCCTAAATTACTAGAACAAATAGAAGATTATGGGAAAGTCTCAGGTTTGAAAATAAATAAAGACAAAACAAAAATTTTGGCTAAAAACATGACAGAAAAACAAAAAAGAGAGATGGAAGAAAATTTGAATTTACAAGTAGTGAAAAAAGTTAAGTACCTTTGAGTATATTTAACTTCAAGATGTGTAACAATAAAAGAAGATAATTATTATAAATTAAAACAGCAAATTGAAAGAGATCTGGAAAACTGGAAGAATCTTCAACTATCACTCATGGGATGGATTGCACTGATAAAGATGAATATATTACCAAGATTATTGTTTCTATTTTAGACGGTGCCGATAAAAATGGAAAAGTCCTATTTTCAATATCTCAACAAGATAATAAGGAAGTATACATGGCAAGGGAAAAAGACAAGAATAAGCATAAGAATGATGCAAGATACAAGATTGAGAGGTAGATTTGGGTTACCAAATTGGGAACTATATTACCAGGCAGCAACTCTGACATGTTGAAGGAATGGGTGGAGTTAAGAAATAAAAGGTTGTTAACATTGGACAGGTATGACTTGTAACTGGGATGGCATGCTTTTTTTGAGGTATGGTAGAAATAAGATACACACATATTTTCATAGACACTATGTAAGAAATGCATTGTTATTGGTCTGGGACAATGGTAGGCAAACTTGGCTCTTTCGCACCCTGTGGACTTCAGCTCCCAGAATTCCTAAGACAGCTTGGCTATCTTAGGAATTCTGGGAGTTGAAGTCCACAGGGTGTGAAAGAGCCAAGTTTGCCTACCACTGAGTTAGTTCATTTCTCTTGATTCTGCTCCTTTACACTGTCTGAAAATTTAGTTGTCTCTTCTAGTACTACTACTTTGATCCAACTCAGCTGCTTTTCATTAAACATTAAGACATCCAGATTTTGTTTGGAAACAAGATGGGAGGCAAATAAAGTAAAGAAATAAGTATTAAACACTGAAAATCTAACAATATCCTGTATCATATTATACAGTTTGACTCTGAGATAAGAGGGTGTTTTCTTGGCAAGTCTTATCCATCTTTGCCCTAATTACTGAAAAATATAGTTCCTGTCCCTACTGGGGCCTTTTCTTTTCATATAGGGTCTCTTACAACATGCTTTTTCTGTACAGCTTTCATTGTAAATACCCTATATTTATTGTGCTAATAGCAATAGCACTTAGACTTTTGTACCGCTTCACAGTGCTTTACAGCCCTTTCTAAGCGATTTACAGAGTCAGCATATTGCCCCCAACAATTTGGGTCCTCATTTTACCCACCTCAGAAGGATAGAAGGCTGAGTCAACCTTGAGCCTGGTGAGATTCAAACTGCCAAATTGCAGGCAGCCGGCAAGCAGCAGAAGTAGCCTGCAGTACTGCATTCTAACCACTGCGCCACCACTGCTCTTTGTGCATTAAAAGTATATATACTTTTTTATGGGTTGTTTTAAAAACAGACAAATAAATTAGCTGAGAAAGACAACATAAAAAGATAGGGTTGTCGGCAAAATGATCCATTTAGCAGCTTTGGTTAAGGCAAAGTTATATGTCCTCCATTTGGTCATGTTACCATTATATCTTAACACTTTTTCTTTCAATGACAATAAGCTGCTGTTGCTACATTGCACCTGGATCTTATTACTAAAAGTGGGCTATGAAGAGCCTCTGCTGAAATTGCATTTTGCACCCATGTTTACCAGGATTTTATTTATTTGGATGCTGCCCATCTCACTATCAAACTCCTCTTTAGGAAACTTAAATCAGAAGCAAGACTCTAGTAGGTCTAGATACTGATAAGAGTAATTATAATTCTCTCTCTTGTTCATTGTCATCAAGGTTTCAGAGACAGATGTCTGAACCTTGCCACCCATATCCTCAGCCAGGGCTTTCTGGAGACAACCGCCCTGTCTACCACCGGCAGATGTCAGAGCCTCTTGTCCCTCCTACTGCCCATCCTCCTCAGGGATTCAAGCAAGAATATCATGACCCACTCTATGATCATGGGGTACCAGGTATTCCAGGCCCCCCAGCTCATGGATTCCAGTCTCCAATGGGAATCAAGCAAGAGCCCAGGGACTACTGCATTGATTCAGGTGAGGATTAAAATTTAATTCCTCCAAGTTGCATGAAGATTGAGACTTGTTCTTAGTCCTTAGTGTGTAGCACACAAAGCAGTCTTTGTACCACTGGTGTTCAGCAGCTGGCTAATGGAGTATGAAATAAACCATGTTGCACCATTAATGCAAGGATTGACAACTTTTCTTCCTCTGGGGCACCCACCACCATTTTCTACCAGTATTTGCATATCTTAAAACTATTTCCATTTTTTTCCCATCATTAGTAAACATTCTACCAAGATACACAAATTCATATAGTTTACAGGCATATCAAATGTTTTTTTCCTGTACAGTAACATAGCATAAAAACTACTTTACTTTTCAAGGTGTTGCTATCTTGACAATCAAAACAAATCTCTAAAATTGTCCTTTCAGCATTCTCCCATTTTAGATTCATCCCAAATCATTTCATCGCTTTTATTCTCAGTTACGTTCACTCTGCTGAGGGCTCGTTGTTTAGCCCTATTCAGCCTCCTACCAATTTTTTTAAAAAAAATAATCAAAATTGTTTTGTTTTTTGTTCTTTTCATGTTAACCATTCCATGGTCTCTCTGATAACATCTTACATATTTCTCTATATACACATTATACATTATCTTTCATTTTATCATTTCACTAAACAATCATTTTCATACTTCCCATAACCATGTTTCTGTGGCACTTGTAAACTTTTTTCATTTTGTACAAAACAGCTTCTACCTGCTTTTGCCTTACATTTATTCTGTTAAATTACTCTAGCTTTGAATAAATTTCATTCAGCATTACCTTCTTTTCTTGCAGTTGTTCTTGATTTTATTCTTCTGTCTTTCACTTTCTTTTCCATTTTCTTCAAGGTTCACCTTTGACACTACAAAAAAATAATTGTCCATCCTGTATTCATCACCTTGATACCTTTTACTAATTATTTCTATCTTTCACCATATTCATTTCTTTTATATACACTCTTTTGCAGCCAAACCTCAGTGTTATCCCAATAATATAAATAAGGAATTCTAATACAGAGATTATATTGCAAGGCAATATTGTTGCCTGCATTCCACAAAATGGAAGGTATATGCCAGAGCTCCTTAAAGTAAGTATAGTGGCTGCTGCTTCTCTCATTCTTGCAAAACAGGGATATCGATAGTCCTCGTTTAGTTACTGACTCACTTGAGTAACCATTCACAGTTACAATGGTAATGAAAAACTATCTTTGCAACTAGTTGTTGCATTTATAACCTTTCTACATCTGTAAAGCAAAGGAAAGCTGAAGTAAGATCATAAGCATGGTCTCGGTTTGACTTAGCAACCACTTTGCTTAACAACTGAATTTCCAGTTCCAATGATTATAGATTCATATTTATAAATAGAGAACTATAAAAAAACAGTTATTATCCCAATATACTTGTTCTAGCCAGTGTACCTGCTTCTCCTCCATCTGCTAAATTGGATTTTTCGCCCCTACTGTTTCTGACCATCCCTCTGGTGAAGTGGAAAAAAGAAAAGCTGGTTTTTGTAGCAGCATTTAACCTAGTTAGAATATAAGACTATATTTTTCTATCTTGTGAAAAAGGGCATTCAACAGATGTAGCAGGATGTAAACTTACTCTGAAAAGCCATTACTGAGAGGGAAAAGCAGACAGACAATTCTGCACATTTGTGTGCAAAAGCTCTTCCATCTTCTGTTTGCCATAAAGTATCTCTGAACTCGTAACTGACGTTGGGTTGCTCCTAAACACTCACCTTGGGTCAAGGGGATGGGAAGGAATTCTGGTTAGGTGTTAGTTGCAGCTGTTCCTGATGCAAAGCTGACTACATTGCTACAAATCTCCTTAGGTCTAAAAATACCGGGACCTCTTAGAAGCTAAGTGGAACAGATGGCAAAAGATCTAAAGTTAAAGGATTTTTTTTTCTCTTCTTTCCCTGCTTCTCATGTGTTGTCAGGTAGAATGCAAAACATGAAGCCTATCTTTTAAATGTGCATTTTGAATACCATTTGCCAATCTATGCTGCAGGTTCATAAATACTTCTTCCAGGGGCTGTTGAAAAGGGATGCAGGAGGCTTTGCCCTTTGGGGAAAGACAGCTGCAGTAGGGAAGTAGATTGCATTACCACTTCCAGGAATAATATGACACACCTGATTTTCAAGGGACTGTATTATTTATTGTTCACAGATACAAGGTATTCCCTATTTAGATACTGATTCACCATGATTCACTGCAATATCCCAGTAGGTAAATAAACTAAGTGCCCAGGGAGGAAGGTCAAATACTTCTCATCAGAGGCCTAAACTTTTGTGCTCAGAGAATATGGACGTATTATGGGAAAGGATGAAGTCCAATGCATACCTCAGATGCATAAAATGCATGTCTAATTAAAAGGATCAGATAGAAGGCAGTGGGAAAGATCTCAGCTTGACAAGCCAATGCTGATTAAAATAGTATCACAATAGATAAATCAATGGTTTGATTCTGCATAAAAACAGCTTCACATGTTTAAACCTTCATTTGTTTTTCCTGTTCATGCATGGAAAGTTGAAAACTGTTTGAAACATGATTTCACTATTAAATATTTACATCTCTGGCTTGGATATTTTTTACAATTTTGCTTTTGCTGAAGAGTTTGTGGGCATCCGAGTAATGTTAATAAGTGAAAGATGAGATTATGGGAATTTTATTAGCATTTGTTTTGAGAAAATATGAGTTATTAATTACAGGAATTGCTTCCAAACATGTATTTGTGCCATAGTGCCACTCAGATATTCTATGTGTTAGCCAAGTGATATAATAAACCAATTAGCCTGGTTAGATTCTCAATAATTTGAATCTTAGTGTACTTCTACAGCTGATTAGTAATATTGGGGAGTGGGGTTGGAGGTACTATGATAAGAGAAAGATCTTTTCAGAACATGCTTAAATTCAACACATATCTAATGCCGTAAAGTTTTTTTAAAGTAATGATGTCTAAGGGAAGGTTCACCAGAATCTAACATGTACTCATTTGGGCACACAGGTTGCCTGATGTTAACTTGCAAAGCCTGCTGTCCCATTCCATTCTTTTGGTTGGAAGTTGGTTGATTCTTGTATCTTTCAGAAGTGTTACTGTGCGGTCCTATTCATTTTTATTTGAAATGCACCATATAACTTTCTACTTCCTTCAAGTAAATATGCACATGAACATTTCCACAGGAACTGGATATCTTTTTCTTGGATGATGGCTATATTCAGAAAAATGCTTAGGAATTGGGCAATGAAGTTAAATATTATTTCTCTAACTAGAGTAGAAATGCTTAGATTTACCATTTTTATACATGCAGCCTTTTCTGCCACTTGAACAAGAATTGAAGTGTGTATAGTTTAGTCTGGAATTCACTCAAGCTTCAATTTTTTCTTTCTTTTTTCTTTTAGAAGTGCCTAACTGCCAATCGGCATATGCTACAGGAGGGGGATACTTTCCCAACAACCATGATGGTAAGCAGTCACATTGATACACTCATAAAGCACAATTCAGAGTAATAAAGGATAAGGAATGTGACATAATTATATAGATATTAAGAGAATGGGGAATGTTGCTCACCTCTAGTTATGCATTGTTAATGGTGGACAAATGTGATTAATCTTTTAAGGCTTGCTCTGAGTAGAGATATTACATGACTTGCTTTCAGTGAAGAAAACTGTTCCTGGTCTTAGGGAGATAGAACCATTGTTCAAATTAATAAATAAATGATATTTATGTGTCATTGTCATTGGAATTCATTTCTGGTGATTTATACATTATTAAAAACAGCACACAGCAAATATTTGAATGCATAAAATTCCAGTTTAGATGGGGGAGGGAGAGATGCCATGTAAAAGAAGCAATTGCGGTTAAGAAAATTAAACACATTTTCTTTCTGCAGCATCCCCCATGCCACAGGAGACCACGTAAGAGGGTCTCTTATGTTGACTTTATTTTTAAAAATGAAGAAAAGGTGGGGTGGAAAATTTAGAAATAAAAAGAGAAAGAGAAGTGATGGGTGTGGGGAAAAAAAGAGTGTTGTCTACCTACTCATAATTGGGGCAGCAACACAGGAAATATGTAGAAATTATTCCACAGAAATCTGCACATAGCTCTGGAGTGATTCAGTTTTAGCAATTTAGATATTTGGCAAGTTTAGTGCAATCTGAGCACTTCAAAGGTTACTTCTTTTTAGAACAGCGTAATTGAAATCACAGATTTGGGTCAGGTTCATTCAGTTAGTAGGAACAGATTTGGGGGAATGTTAAGCCATAAATGTTTTATAACACTAGTAGGCTCTGCCGAATTGGATTGTACCGTTTGTTCCTCCCGGTCTAAATAGCAGACTGGGGACTGGCAGAGTCTATGTAAGTGAGGCACTCTATTTGAAGTACTTGAGTCTCAGGGTACTGTAAGCTTACTTGATTTGGAAATACTTTGGCTTTTCTACACTTTCGTTTTGTCACCAACATGCAAATCCAGCTACGTACAAGCCAACTCTCTGGACAGACTTTTAGAGATGCAAAAATAGTAGCTGGCATATTTGCAAATAAACAAGGCCTTACCTTTTTAGTTTTAGCAAACAGCTGAATATTATTGCTGCCAACAAGCAAAGTGACGCCATGTATCAAAGTATTCTTAATGGAAGTGTTTACTCTGTGTGTGTGAGAGAGAGGGAGGGAGGGAGGAAGAGGGGGGGGAGAGAGGGAGATTGCAGAGCAGCACCTGTTGAATATGTCTTCTCTTTTCCCAGGGTTCTCCTATGAGAAAGATGCCCAATTGTACTTTGATGACACTTGTGTTGTACCAGAAAGAATGGAAGGTAAAGGCACTCTGTCTGGTGGGAGGTCTATAGCTGCAGTTGAAAATCAGAATTGATATTATTAATTCAAATTTGTTATAGCTGCCCAAATCCAATGAATTCTATTAGCTAGTACAAATCTCATTTGTTTTAAAGGAGCTCTTGAATGTCAAATCTACAGATCATGGGTACATTTGCTAAAAGGCAGGACCCTTTGCTGTTAAAGCTTCTTCTGTTATTTTGATGATGCACTACACAGAAAAAGGGCTGCTAACCAGCTGCATAAAAATTTCCATCTTCAGCTACTAATAGATATCTCCTCACCATAGTACATGCAAAAAAAGGGGGGGGGGCATTGCCAGTCAGTTTTGCAGCTATACATTTCGCTTTCTATAGAAACATTGAAATTGTTTTAACTACCTGAATCTTTAGGAGCCAATGGTGGAGATGTTAGAATGTTAATTCTAATTGATGTGTATTGTTGCAAACAGGTAAAGTGAAACAAGAACCCACTGTATATCGAGAAGGGCCTCCTTATCAGAGAAGAGGGTCTCTCCAATTGTGGCAGTTTCTTGTCACACTCCTGGATGACCCAGCCAATGCTCATTTCATTGCTTGGACTGGAAGGGGCATGGAATTCAAGCTGATTGAGCCAGAAGAGGTAAAAACAAATAAACAAAAATCTCTACATCACCATTATGGTTGTATCCATCATAAGTGAAATATCAGAGGTTGGCCAAGTTGAATCTCTGCCAAGGACCTTGCAAGGCCTTTTGCTAATTCTGTTGTATTCCCAACATTTCAGGGGAAACCTATATTTGATTGAAATATAAAAAGTAACTAGATATGGAGATAGTTTCTACATATTTTATCTGTTGCAGAATGTATTATTTCTTTCGCACATTGCCACAATACAGAACTTTTATTAGCATTCCTACAGTATCTCAGAATGTTTTATTTACTGCTAAGCAATACTGTACCTCAATAAGACTGATCCTGCACAAGTAAATCTATCTGTTCTGTAACTATTAGCTCAGAAGTATCTTTCAGTTTCAAATGAATAGTTCCCACAGCAATAGCAGGAAGAAAAGTTGCAAATAAAGCCATTTCTGTCTTCATATGACTTATTCAGTCTTCTCTTAAGTCAAATATAGAAGAGATGATGAAAGTCAGTTCCACATCTTTTGCTTTAATATGTTGAGCAGAAAATCGCTTGATTTGGTTGTTGCAGTGCTCTGGATATTTGCGAATAGAAATTCCCTCTCTTATTTGGCTCAATTATCTTTTAGTTATAAACTTTTCTTTTATCTCACCATTATGATTATATCATTCAATAGACTAAATTGCAGTGTAACCAAGCACAATGTATATTGTGTATGGCATTGTTTCTGAAATATAACTGCAAACTCTGTATAAGGTGTTTGTAATGCCACAAGAACACCATTAACCAATATTAATGATTCCTGGTGGGTTTAGGTCTCTGGGAGGTGAAGAACTAACCATTTTGCTCATGGAATGTGACAACTCACTGCAGCCATCTTGTGGCCAATCCAGCATGGCCAATCCAGCATGGCCATCTCACCATGGTCAACTTGCCACCGGACAGTCCACATGGGATAATTCAGTGTGATAAATATTATTCACCACTGTTTCCAATGAAAGTAATAGAAATAATGTAGAAGAAGCAGTGGCAGATAACATCGCTTTAAGTTATCCCACATGGGCTGTCCCACAGCAAGATGGTCACACCAAGATGGCCACAGTGAAATGGTTGTTTTAAAGACTTAATTTAAAAAATAATAAATAGCAAAAGATGGTTAAAACTTGGATTTTAGAAAGTTGCAAATAGACAGACTAAGGGTCCAGATAAATAAGATTTTAGAATTAATTATAAGAATCCATCCCGTGGGAAAATGCTTTTGATTTGAACTCTTTTTAAAAAAAACATGATAGGTTGGGTTTTTGAAGGTTGGACACTAAAGGAAACAAGAAGGAACAAAAGGTTACAATTAAAGCAGAAGAACACTTAAATTTGACTTTCACAGAATGGAATAAAATATTTTATTTTTGAACAATGAACCCAGAAGTTACTTTTAACAGTGTCTGCCTCTGTAGCTATAAAATTGGTTCATTTGATCAAGATTAAAATTTAATGATCTCTGGTAGCCCTTCATGGACTTTTGCTGATATCAGGACTGAAATGATGAGACTTTAAGGATGTATTTATAGATGAGAGATAGGATAATGGGAAGAGATCATTTGTTGTCTTATAGGAGAAGCTGATAAGTTATTAAAATTGTTTATACTGGTTGTAATGAAGGGAAAATTCATATCTTTATAAATTTGTTTATTTCTATTAATAATAATTAATTTTCTATTTCTCTATTTTTTTTCTGTTCTGCACCTTCTATTTTTAATTTTTTGTTTGTATTTTTATTATTATAATTTTAATTTTTAATAAAATTACTGTTAAAATTGATACTATCTAAATTGTCAGAGTCTGTTGCTGGAACATGATCATGTCAAAATTGCTACAGGGTTGCTTGGATGTGTGGCACCTGCAATGCAAAAAAAAGCTTTTATCTAAACATGCAAAATTTAGCAAGCATACTTCAGACCTGGAAATTTTAAGAGTTTAACTTAAACCACTAAGCTTAAAAAAACTGAAGTATGCTACAATGTGTCTATCTTTGCTTTGATACTGCATTTATTGACTATAGTTGCTCCTTCAGGATATGAAGTTTGGGATGGGGGCAGAGAAAGATATGTGAAATACAAACCAGCTCTCATTTCTAATGTCTCTTTTCTTGTGGCTTTAATTGAAATGTTTCAATAGATAAGTGTATTTTAGGAGATACATGAATTGCTATGTACAGTAACTGCAATAATGCAGGACATTCAATGAATAAATTCTGCTTTCTCTGACAATAATATACGTATTTAATTCACTTTTGAATTTTCTTTCATCATTTTATCTTTACTCTGATGGAGAAAGATAATCTGACCAGTACATCACATAAACATAATTATCTGTAGAGCTGTTAAGGTCACTGGAAACACTCTATGTATTTGGTTGAGATTGCTGTTCTAGGCTTTTGCAATGCCTCAGGTGAACGTAGGCTGCCTTAGTGCACTTAGTGCTTGGAAATCCTATTAATCTTTTCTGAGTGCTGACTGATTGTCTGTTTCATAAATCCCCTGGGAAACAGCAGGTTGGTTGGCAACCAGATTATGTCATCAGATCCCGCTCCCAAAGAGCTGAAATGAGTAATCCCTTTTATATTACTGCTGCACAGTTGTTTTAGAATTTAATCAGTGCTGTTGCAACCCATTAGGTTCTCTGTTCTTCTGTTATTTTTCCTGATCATGTCTGACTAGCTGTGGCTTCAGATGCAGTCAATAAAGAAGTCATGCTAATGGCTTTTTTGGTCAATACTCTATGACATGGCCAAAGATATTGGAATAGTTCTCAGTGACTTTTCAGAAGCCACAAGCAAATTTCAAAGGAGCGGATGTGGTACTTTACTTCTCTGAAATAAGCTGAGTTTACTTTAACAATATCTGTAGGTCTTTACCGCTTTGTGCTTAGTTATAAAGTGCACCATTTAGCAATACTAATCTTGTATGAAAAATAGTTGGAAAAGCAAAATATATGAAAGGAAGAGGAGGGGTTGCTATCTCTAAAAAGGGAGTCAATATTGAATGATATGAAAGCTAAACCTTCTTTCTCCCCACAGTCATGTTGGGAAATATATGTTTAGAGTGGGGTGGGGAAATTAAGGGTATAACTTGGCTGTGACTTGAAAATTATATATGGGCATCTATGGCAGGTTGTATGTAGCCCCCTGATTCAGTACTGTGAGAAATGTATTGAGTGAAGTGCCTATAAAATCCCAAATCCTGTATGACTTTGTCAGCCCATGACTGGGAGATTGGGGGCTGGGATGATCACTCTTATGTCAGATATTTTCTAAGAACTGGTGTCTTCTCTCAAAATAATTTGGAATATGTTAGTATTATTGGCAGTCCTGTTTTTTTCTATTTAAAAATTTGGTACCAAAGATCCAATTAGGAACATGTATTGAGAAGATCAGAAGGCAGGCTAGTCAAAAAAATGGAGGCAAGAGGAGGGCAAGACAACTTTCCATATTATCCCACAAAATCTTCCAGTTTTTGTCTTGGCTGAAAACGAGAACAACCAAAATATTTTGGGCTAGGTCTGCTGAACCACAGACTACAGGTCTTAGTTCAGCAGAATTTCCAAGATACAATCTGCTCATTTCAGATTCTAAACAAAATACATTTTTCATTTGACACCCATCCCTATGGTTAACCCTTTTCAGTGATATTCCTAGAACTGACAAACTCTGAACAGCTTCCATAATTGCATTTTTTTATCTTTTTAGGTAGCTCGTCGATGGGGGATTCAGAAAAATCGACCAGCTATGAACTATGACAAGCTCAGTCGTTCTCTTCGTTACTACTATGAAAAAGGCATCATGCAAAAGGTAAAGACTTTTATCCACACTGTCAGAACAGTGTGGTTACATGGAAATAGCTTTTGACATAAAGATGGCCTTTTTTTAGGATTAGCTTTACTCCTATTCTGTCTGCTTGACTGAATGAACTATGCCGGCATACTGTTCCTTGGTGTCTTTCCAAACAAGTAGCTTACATTTATTAGGGAGGAAAGGGTGGAAGGGAGTTAAGCAAGGCTGGTTGCTTTGCACCTCAGCATTCTTCATCTGTATTCTAACAGGATCTTCTCTTTCTTTGCAGGTGGCCGGAGAGCGGTATGTCTATAAGTTTGTTTGTGATCCCGATGCCCTTTTTTCCATGGCCTTCCCTGACAATCAACGCCCATTTTTAAAAGCTGAACCAGACTGCCATGTGAATGAAGACGACACCTTACCTCTGACACATTTTGAAGATAATTCCGCATACCTCCTTGACCTGGACCGATGCAGCAGCCTCCCGTATGCTGAGGCCTTTGCTTACTGACTTGCTCAGCAACTGACATTGGAGGCTTCAGCTCCAACAAACAAGGGCAAATTACTTTTATAAAGAATTTCTGTTCATAAAACTGCTCCTTGCAGATATTATCAGAAGAAGATAAATTACTTTTGAGGCCCTCTATCCTTCAAAACTGACTATAACGTGACTAGTGAATAGGATATCCAATTCTTGATTCCTTGGCTGCAGTCATGAAAAGCATTAGGCAGGTGGCACCGGGGGAGCAAGGGGAAGGTCATGACTTCTGGATCCTGTTGCTAGGAACATGTGTGATGTACATGTTTGCAGGACTCCAGGTGACTCTGTGTGATTAGCAAATTGTCAAGGAAAAATGCTATGTAACAATCATTTTTTTTGGTACTCCTCCTTGTATAAGGGAAAGGGCTCTAATCTGCAGAGAAAATGAGCCAATGCTGCGAAAGCCATTTTGGAAGAGGTGGTGACTTAGTGTGGAACGGCTGACTTGTCCGAGCTAACTCAGCCACTTCCCCCTAGATTCTCAGTGCAAAAGTCTTCAGTCTGAGAAAGCCTTTTCTTCTGGTTGTCTTTCTCCTTACTTTTTGTGGTTATTATTGATCTCAGAAAGGCAGTCCAAAGGACAGCACTTAAAATATGCAGACCTTTTGAATCTAGCAGGCCACCTTCTCTGTTGAAAGGCTGCATGTGAATGGCTTGCTTTTAAAGACAGGAAAGGGGACTTGGCCACAAAACTGCCAAGTTTAAGGGGCAACTTTCAAATCCAAATGTTTGTTGGTTGGGCTTTTTTTCTCCCTAATCAAAGGCAGTTTCTTGCTTCTGGCAGCATTTATACTAAAGGTGCTGCAGCTTGGGAGGAAGTAGTTGAAATGCATGCCCTACCCTATGCAGCTTTGTTGTCTGCCTCTGCTCTAGATGCTGCCCCACACCGTTTACACAGCTTGCTCTGCATTTGAAATGTGTTCCTTCGAAACAGCAAATGAGAGTTGCTTGGCTTTTTATCTGTTAGAGAACAGCATGTCTGCCGTACAAGGCAACTCTAGTCACTGAACTTTCCCGAAATAGCAATTTTGATCCTTGGTAGCATTCACTTCGCTACTGCTGGCTGGCTACTGCTGAACTATTTTTTTCTAATTGTTGCTGAACTTGCAAGTAAGAGAGATGAAGCATGTGTACACAGATGTATTTTTCACTTAAGTTGTGTTACGCTTTCAGATACTTGTTGCCTAATGGCGATTTTAAGAAATAAAACTTTTTTGTAAAAATTTAGAAAATGGGGAGGAAGTCAAGTTACGCAGTGTATGTGTGTACATACATACATGTATGTATATATTTATAAAACTTCTCTGGATCCTTCAGAAATCCCCCCTCTGCTCTTTCCTGTGAGCCTTGCTGGCATGTACCAGTAATGTGCTTGGCCTAATATGCATCTCAGCTCCATGTTTCATTGTAAATGCTGTATAGGATTCCTTTTTCTGCTTTGATAACTTGGGGGATTTTTGACTAACTTCCTTTTTTTTTTAAACTCTTTATAAACGACTCAGCAACTCTCCCCAGAATGTATCAGGTGGCCTGTCACAAAGCACAGGGTGGCAGCAGCAAACTGCTGCCATCCCCATTCGGCCCCAGGGCTGAACCAAGCCAGTGGGATTAACGGTGTTATTTTTGTTTGTCAATTTCTTTAATTTGGTTTGGGAGTACATAGTACAAAAAGAGTTAATCTGAGGATTGATGTGAAGTGTTTATTGCCTGAGCAGGGCTTATATATCTCCTGCAAAGCTGCATTACGTTCTGTACTGTGTACAATAAAGGACTTTTCCTTTCTGTTCAGGCATTGCTAGCATTGTTCCTTGTTTTTTGTGTTTCAAGCATTGCTGTGTAAAAATGGGCTGATCTGCTCCTTCAGCCCCACCCCCACCCCCACCAAAGTCTTCCTGTCTTGTGATTGGGCTTCTTGACTACTTTGATTTTCCCTGCAGTCTGTCAAGCCAGCAAGTAATTTTTCTTCATCATTGTGTGACTTTGCTGATTTAAGTGACTCCCAAGGACAGTCAATATCACAGTCACAGAACTTTGCAATTCTCCCATAACACCTATCAGATGGCATCTCATTCATCACTAACCCTTAGCATCTCCTATCTTATTTTACAGATTCCTTTCCATGCATGCCAAAATATGTTAAGATTGGAATATATTTTTAAAATTGTAATCGTTTTATTCTTCCTCCAAAATATAAGAACATAATGGTACTGTCCCCAGATATTTATCTTTGTGACGATTCAAAGATAAAATATCTCTGAACAGTCACATCCAGCCTAGGGTCACCCAGTATGATTTGTGTAAAGTTAGGCTACTGTGCAGACCAATGGCTGAAAATGCAGCTACGCAAAATTATGTATTTTGCAATTGGGTAGAAACAGTTAATACATTAAGTGCCAAGTCGTCTAAAATTATTGCTATTCCTTTTGCACTTAGTTCTATTAACATCCTCTCCATTTCTTAGTAGCTAATGAAGAAGCAATGTGAAAACTACTTGTTTTGTACAAGAGTAAATATTTAACAGATGTTGCTATGTCAGTAGGTGCAGATGCCAATATCTGACTAGTTGTCATTACTTTAATGAATGGTAACCATTTTTAAAACTCACCTATAAAATTATTGGGCTGACAAGTATTTACTGATGTCCTGGCTTCAGTAGCAAATCCCTTCTACTTTAAATAGGCTTATACCTTCACAAAACTGCTGGTGGTTGCCTTTGGTCTCTAGGGAAGGATCTTACTAAGGACTCTACATAATAGCCATAAATGGGTTCCAAAAGCAGGTCAAGGCTAGCTGTGTCCTGAATCAGGAAGTCAAAGCCAATCTATATAGCAAATTTCCAAAAAGAGAAGGTGACATTTTGGCTTTTTTAAAAGCCCAGACTGAAACGGAGATCTCATTGCTAATTCATGGAACCTCCTGGCTCCGTTTCTCTCCCCCTTAGTAGATACTAGCTTTTCATTTGCCCTTTCCTAACCAAGCTGGCAATGGCAAAAGCAGTAAGGATTACATTCTTTTCTGATCAGCTACGAGCAGCAGAGGAATAGCCTACTCGTTGCATATTGCACCCTGAAACCTTTGTATTGAAGAAGGCAACTGGAATAGGCTTGTATAGATCTGTGGTTTGCCTCTTGAGAACCCCTTTGAAAGAAATGCTGGCCTAAGCAGCATAAGTCATACTACAGATAGAGTTTTAAATTTGCGAATATTAGGACCTTTATCTTAAAGATTCAGAAAAGTTGAGTCCTTTTACTTAGACTGGAAGCTGACATTTCTGCAAAATGCTAGCACTGATACTGATATACTCATATATAAAGAACAATAAATACATTGGAAGGAAACGGAACCAAGCATATGAATCAGTATTAAACCTTTCAAAGATTCTTGGCTTCAAAGAATTCAACAATATAATTCACCCGTTGAAATTAAAATATAAACTCTGTTTTTCTAAATATAATACCATGTTTCAATGACATCTAGGGAAGCCTCATTTATCTGTGATTTAATATTATCTGACATGTTTATTGGGGCTTGTTGAGATAGGGAGCTCTGTGATGAACCTGAAATGGACATAAGATGCAAGGAACTCAACAAGACACTTGCAAATACCAGATTTTTTTTCTGCCAATAGCAAGCATAGTGCATATATTGCCTTGAGAATCTATATATCCCATAGATCTCAAGAATTATATAAAATAAGTTTATATTTTACTATCATTTAGGTACTATTGGTTCCCTACTAATTATTTTGGAGACTGGGAGTCTATAGCATCCCCGACAGGGTGACGTGCTAATAACTATCCTACCCAATTTGATGACAGCTGTAATACTAAATATCTGGAAGATACTTTCCTGAGTGAACTCCTGTAAGACATAATTTTAATTATTAGATTGTTATCTCAGCTTTATTACTTTATAAGTTACTCAATTAATAGTCCTTCCTCCTCCTATTCTCCCCACAACAATCCTGTGAGGTGGATTGAGCTTAGTGAATGGCCCAAAATCAATCAGCCACTTTTCAGGTCTGAAGAAGGAGTAGAGCTCACAATCTCCTCATTTCTAGGCCAACACCTTAATCACTAAACTAAATTGCTTTAAACCTGTTTTGCTTCTGAAACAGTAAAATTTCAGTACAATACTTCCATTTGATAAAGTGGGGAAAGGTAGATGTTTTCTGTGCATGCATTTGTTGAAAAGCTTGTGAACTTTGAGTTACCATGGCAATTAATTTCCTTTTCTGAGGAATACAGTTACAAGAAGATGTGTCTTATAAAGGATAAATTATACTGTGAGGATATCTCCTAAACTGCTCCTCTGAATAAAAAATTATAAAACAAATATTAAGTAGCAATTTAAATTCTGAAAACTCTTTGCTCACCATCTTTACCTTCCATACCTAATAACTTCGGGTTTTCTCAGGACACCTGTTTGATCCAACCCATCTACCATTATCTTATTTCCTTGGTCTGCTATAAGGTTGTCTCAAATCAGGAGTAAACCTTTTCTGTGCATGAATCATCATGGAGTCTTCTTAACAAAATTTATTAAAATGAAAAGGATAGGGTTACAACAGTTTCCACAAGTAAACTGTTTCCCATTTATACTAATTTATCTCCTAAAACGGGAGTGTAGAATCTTCACAATTTCTTTCCTCCAGCCTACTGTAAACTGGTGAGAAGGTGACACTTTTTTCCCTGCTAATGGAAAAGTCTGCAGGTCTCTATTTACATTTTTTTTCTCCTAAATTCTTATCAGCCTGCAAATTATCATTTACACCTGCCAATATTATTTTTATTAACCCATGGTCTGCTTGCTTCACATGCCAAAAACATGGAGGTTTCTGATTTACTAATCATCACCTTTAGGTACCAGTTATCCTTTACTTGGTCTAAAACGTATTCTTTTTAAGTCCAGGGTATTTTTAACAACTATCTCCAAACAATATCTAAAAGTTGTCTTTGTCAGACTTTCCTCCTAAGCAACTTAGACTAGAGACAATTAATTCAAAGAACAAGTCTCTTAGACCTCTGAATAGTGATATTTATTAGAAGAAAGGTTAATGTTCCCCAACTCCTGCTTGAAGACCAGGTGGCAGCTGAGATTAGGAAGCCCTTTGTACATGCCCCAACTATGACCATTCCTGGTCCAGGAGACCTTGTTCATGATGAGTCATACCTTAGATATTTTCCATTTGGATTATTATTAATGTGCTCTATATAGAGCATCCGTTGGGACCAGTTGATCTCGGATTCCTTTCAAATGTTGTTAGTAGGCAACTTTTTTCTCTGAATTTTAGTTGTGATTTCCTTGCACACACCAAGTGCAGATTCGGATTTATTTAATAACAGTGTTCCTTTCGTTAGAGAACTTTTATATTATTCCCTATTGTTTGCAGGAACAAGAAGACATTACCAGAAATGTGAATTACATTCACAGTAAGCTTCCCTGTTTCCATTCTGTTATGTTGCAAGAATGATTTCAGTGAAATTTCTATGAAATGATTCAACTTCCGGAGGTGGGCCATCTGGAGCACTTAATATGTTTGGGATTATAACTCTCAGTATCTGGCTATTAAGTATGCTGACTGTCCTTATGAGAATTGTAAACCCAAACCAATATGAATTGCCTAACCCTGCTATACATTAATAATTTATTCTCCATGTATGAGTCTGTATGATTGATTATGGACATTCATCTTGGGAAAGTATGTATTCTATGTTTCTATTATGGTTGCACAGATATGGATGATCAGTATATGGCAGAGGGTTTTATGTGGTTCATTTCATTCCTGTGACTGTATTTTTGCAGCCCAGATCTGGTAGTCATATACAAGCAGTCTCCTCATTGTTTTCAGACCTCATTAAAATAATTAATCTAATTTTGGTACATTTTTGCTTCTTCCCCATCCTTCACATTTTGTGGTATTTCCCTGATGAAGAATTCTGGAGAACAAAAAAACTTTTGACATGGGTTATTACCGTATTACTCATAGTACTTGTAGACTGCTTTTGTTCTCAAGGGAGTTGTCAGTAATGCATAGAAGAACTTTTAATAAAACAATATAAAATACAACTGTAAACAACAAACAATAAACACAATTGAAAGTGCAATGTTTAACAATATGATAATTATAACCATATAATTTTGTCATTTTGTTACTTAGTAAAAGTAGAACCAATTATGTCCTTCAAAAATTGGCAAAAAATATATCCATAGTGTACAAGACTCGGCTGCTCAATTAGTTAAAAGGCAATTCTAATCTTTCTACAGGGTGTAGAATACAAATCCTCACCAGGATGTATTTCAATCTTGATCAAACAAGCCAACTTCATATTCCTTCCTTTTACTTCGAGCAACCTTATTTTATGTCCCATCAAATGATGTTAAAAAACTTGATTACATTTTTTCTTTGAGCCTTCTTCTAAAATTCTTCAAAACTTTAACATGCTTCTTTTGTAAATACAATGTAGGAAAATTACTCTTAGTTTGTTATTTCTATATCACTTTGGATTGAGAAATCAGCCAGTTTTTTGTGTGTGTATGTCCAGTTTAACATCTTTTTTCATGTCATGAAAAAAGCCTTTGTAGGCAGTTATTTTTAATTCCACTTTCTAACCAATATCAATCCTGTCAGGTAAAAATATTTCTCTTCCATAACATCTTCTAAATATAGTCTGTCTATAGAGACAGAACACTTTTAAAATTAACTTCTGGGTACATTGTTTATAAATTTCCTTCAATATCTTCAGTGTTACATTATTTTGTTTTGTTCTGTAATTAGTTTGACTGTTCTGTTCTTTTAATTATAATCTTTTAGTTCTCTCTAGTTTGCTCTAACCTTGGATTTTTAAAGTCTTATCTTATTACATTTTTAAAAAGAATTCCCATGGAAAGGATTGTTTATAATTAATTCCAAAATCTTATTTCAAATTTATCTAGTCCATTTGTAACATTCTAAAGTCCAAGTTTTAATCACCCTTTTGCTGTTTATTTTTTAAAAAATAGTCTAACTTGTAGTTAAAATGTCTTTCCTGAAGAATTTAAGGAAACTGTCTTGGTGCTGTAAAATTCCTAATAACTGAAAGGCAGTTAACAAGTAATTTCCAAAAGTGATTAGAAAGGCAAATATGCAAACCCATTGTCCTTTCAAAGATGACGACTGTGGTTTGAGGAAGATGGCTATTCCCTCATCTCCCAAAGCTTTAGTCCATTGCCCGTGGTTTCCTTGCAAGAAACAACTGTCTAAAGCAGTTGGTGGGCAATCTTAAATCCCCTCTTTATCCAGGAAGGAATTATTAAAGAGGAATTATTAAAGCTATTCAATAGCTCTTCATTTGTCAGGGAACTGCCTTCAGTCCACCATTTCTTCCCTGGAAGTCTGCAAATATTAATTAAGATACATTATTAAGAATTAAAAGGAAGATTCATAGATGCTAGGTATTAACTGAACCTCTTGGACTATTAAATGTAGCTGATTGTATGTGTGCATGTTTATCTTTATATCTAAGTATTCTTAGGCACTTCCTAGTACATTTTAAATGTGCTTGGCATCAATCCAGCATGTTTGTACTGATGTATAAATAAAGGACTAAATCCCCAGGAGTTTGATACAGCTAATCCTAAATATCAGTTATAAAATAAATGTTCCTGAAATCATTATTTGAAAGAAGATAGTTTTTCAACCTGGAAGCCAAAAAACTATTACAAAAATAAAGAAATGCACCCTGTAAATAAAGACACAAAGATTAGCAGCGTTCAATGGTGTTTAGAGCATTGTTGAGAGAGGAAAGAGAGAAACCTCCCACTTTTCTTGAGGCAACCCAAGCTTTTCTTAATGGATATGGGAGACATTTCCTAGTGTAAGCTGACTGAGCTATCAAAACCTTAAGAAGGCTTGCTTAGTACCACTGTTATTTTTTTTCAATGCCCAGTCAAAAAATTTCTTCTCTTCCAGATAGCTTTAGGATTTTAAAGATTCACATTATTGGACTATTATAGGAGAAGAACCATGTTAATTATTGTGGCAAAAAAGGGGACTCATAACACCTTTTATTATTAACGAATATTATTAAAAGGTATAAGCTTTCATGCTAGAGCACTCCTTCTGATTATACTGGGTTAATGGTTTTAAAGAGAGAACCGAACACAGGGATTCATTTCTTCTATTGATGGTTATATCTCTTGATTACTCAATGGATACTGAAGTTAAGGTGCTCTTGCATTCTTCAAATTGCAGAAAGGGAAGTATTTTCCGTCTTTTGTCCTTGCTCAGATAGCCCTGAAAGATGGAAGGGGAAAAGTCAGTGGTGGGATTCAGCCAGTTCGCACCACTTTGGGAGAACCGGTTGTTAACTTTCTGAGTAATTTGGCAAACTGGTTGTTGGAAGAAATCATTAGGGCAGAGAACCGGTTGTTAAATTACTTGAATCCCACACCACTGGAAAAAGTCTGCTTTTGCTGTCATTGAATAGAGTAGAAGCAACAGTAGAGACAGATATCTCTTATACGTTGCTCCCATGTTTGGGAGTTGGTCCATATTATCTAGAAGCTGACAGAATTGATGAAGTCTAATGTATATTAATAGCAGAAGCTGTTATTCTAAAATGTTGATATAGCCAAGTTCAAGGGTTTCTACCGGTTTGCCCTAGTTCAGGCAAACCGGTAGTGGCGGTGGCAGTAGGCTCCACCCACCTGCCCAGATGTCATCACAGATGCTCTGCACATGTGCAGAAGTGCCATGCTTGAGTGATGCAAGTGCACGCATGCGCGCTCTCACACTTCCAAACCAGTAGCAAAGGTAAGTGGAACCCACTACTGGCCAAGTTCATATATCCAAGGTGGATACGTGAATGACACATATACCTCTTTCTCTTGATTGACATGAATTATACACTAGACTAGGTGATCTAGTTGGTCCTTATCTATTATGATGTGTACTAAGATTAAAAAACAGAAACACAAACTGATGGTTCCCTGTAATTTCACTCAGTGATTATGTCTTGCAGTAGGGGCCAAATCAAAATTCTCCAAAACATGATAATATAGATTGCATAACTGTACTGCTGTGCACCATTTTTAAAAGCCAATAAATATAGTCTTTGATATAACTGGAAGTATTATGTTCATTTCAAATCAAATTTTTGAGTGGTCTCTTGAGAACTTATTTCCTGTGTTGTTAAACCTTTGTTTCACATATTTATTTGTTTAAGTCTTAATGATAATCTGTTTGAGTTTCAAAATACTGGTAACAATTCTGAAATACTTTAAAACAGGAAAATAAAGTTCAGCTCTCAAGCAAAATATACAAGAAAGGCTTCTGCTGTTAATCCCAAAGAAAACACAATAAGATAATTAGTACCTTGTCCATTTAATTTATGTCAGGAGCATACCTTTTTTGTGTAAATTTGTGGAAGTTCTTTTTTACACATTTACCTATTGGAGGAACACTGTAAAGATATGTCCTCCTGGTATTGAGTGGAAATCTAAAATGCATTCCTGTGTAAATGTAGATAATATATTCATATTATACTCATTGTGTGAAGTTACACTTGATGAAGACAAACAAATGAAAGTTTTGTCCAGATAACTGCTTCCAAACAGTTAAAGGCACATGGAGCAGTGATGGGTTGCTACCGGTTTGCCCGAACTGGGGCAAACTGGTAGCAGCGGTGGCGGGAGGCTCCACCCACCCTCCTGGGCGTCATCAAATATGATCTGCACATGCACAGAAGCTTCTGTGCATGCAACAGAAGTGGCGCGCGCACGAGCAAAATGAGCAAAACAAGCATGCATGAGCGAAACAGTAGCAAAGGTAAGTGAAACCCACCCCTGACATGAAGGAATATGATTAAATCTGTGTTGATCAGGTCACATTAATTGAGATTAATTACATTAATTAATCTACATGCAAGCCTGAATCTGATTGAATCTGGGGAAAGTAACATAAGCTTTAGTTACAATTTATGCTTTTACAATTTATGCTTTTAAAACTGCTATTCTAATCCAGATCATTGACTACAGATTATCAACCAGATCATTGACTACAGATTATTATTGGAAGCATGTGACTTCCTTGATGCAACAGCTCCATTGCTTTCGAGGCAGAATTTTAAAACAACTCTGACAAGAGGCAGTAGATTAAATCTGGTTAAGCAAACTTCAGCCCAGAGGGATCTACTTTATATTCTATTAGAATCTTTAATCCATCAACTGAAGCCAAATTAAAAACAATAGTGCCAATAGGTGGAGATATAATAAAACTTAAGGAAAAAGATGCCTTTGGACAAAAACATAGCTGAGAGTCTGTGAAAAGTAACAGACTCAATGTCACATATTCTTTTACACAAAAAAATGCCATACTGGTTATTTCCCTCTTATTTTCTACAACTGATCTTATAGTAAATATCTTACTAGCTTCTGCAAATTTCTGGTTTAAGATGAGAGGTGTCTTTTGAAATATGGTACAAACTATGTCTCATACTTTAGATGATTTCTCTGCCCTAGAAAAAGTCTAGGGATATAATTCCATATACAAAGAATGTTTGAAAATTGCTTGACCAATCAGGGAACCTGAACAACTAGCCATCATTTGAAACTTTTCTTTTAATTAAATTAAATTTATTTAATTTAATCTGTGATGCCATTATATGGCAGACTGCAAATGCTTTCATTAAATTCCTCAGACCCTACAAGTCCCAGGAATTTAAGACCCTTATGAGATTACACTAGATTTATGTCTCTGATTTTTCCACATATTCTTCACAAGAAACTATTTCATATTCTTTTATCTTGATGTAGTACATAATTGAATAATTGAATAGCTAAAGCCTATCCAACTATTAAGGAAGGGTGATCACAGCAGGCTCATTCAAACATGTCACTACAAGTCCAGAAATGTTGTTTACATTCAGTGTTTCTTAGCAATCTATTACCTATTTATTTTCTTACTAGATGTTTCATAACTAGAAAGACCATTCAAGACAGCTTACAAAAAAAGTACATAAATAGATGTACTAGGTACATCTTACATGGTAATAAAATCAATCAGTCTTATGTATCACAAAATTGAGAAGTGACATTGTTTTTATTTGCGGTCTTTTTTGTGCAAAAGACTAACACGGTATTTCTTTGGAAAATTATATATGCCATGATGTAATTTAAGATGTAAGGAAATTTTCTGCTTCTTTATGCAACGAATTGGATGTACATTCCTTACTTAACTTACAGTATGTCACTACCTGACAACTCTATTTCTGAAAAACTAAGAAATGTATTTATACCTCACACTAAATCGTGATTTATTAAGTAATACTGTATTGAATAAGTATTATTGATAGGTTCATATAGCACTGTTGCTTATAAACTATGGTTTATAGCTATAGCACTTATATACTTCATAGTGCTTTACAGCACTCTCTAAGGAGTTTACAGAATCAATATGTTGCCTCCAACAATGTGGATCCTCATTTTTACCAACCACGGAAGGATGGGAGGCTAAGTCAACCTTGAACCAGTTAGGATCAAACTCCTGGCAGTGAGCAGAGTGAGCAGGGTCAAACTCCTGGCAGTGAGTAGAGTCAGCTTGCAATAATGCATTCTAACCACTGTGCCACCATGGCTCAATCACAATGATTGAGTTTGCATAACAGTAGGCATACTATATCTGGGATGCAGAAATCTGGATGATACCGAAGGAAGCAGGTAGGTTTGTTGCTCTCTACTGCCATTTAATGAATCTATGGGTTTTTGAAAGCCAGATGCAATAAATTTGCACAATATGCTAAAACCGTGATGGTGAACCTATGGAACGCGTGCCACAGGTGGCACATGGAGCCATCTCTGCAGGCACGTGATCCAACGCCCAGGTCAGCTCCACCACACATGCCCATGTGCCTCCTGCTGGCCAGCTGATTTTTGGGTCTCTGCCAGGAGACACGCATGCATGCGCCACAGGGTGGGGGTGGTGGTAACCCCCCGCACCCAATTTTTGGTTTCAGGCTTCAGGGAGGCCTGCTAGCACAAAAATGGGGCGTGGGGGGGTGAGGCACACTCCCACCTCCCATTTTTGGTTCCAGGCGGCTTCCGTGAGGCCAGCTAGCATCAAAACGTGGGTCAGCGCGCATGCACGGGGGGAGCTCGGGGGGGTCGCATGCACATGCACAGGGATGGGGCCTGCAGGGGGGCATTGCATTATGGGTGTTGTGCTCTCATGCCCGCTTTCGGCACCCAAGGAAAAGAAGGTTCGCCATCACTGTGCTAAACCAACAGTTAACAAACTAAATGTCAGGCAAACTGACCAGCTAAAAAATGTACATATAATTAGAAGCAAATTATGGTTAGTCAGCATGAATTACAGGACAGAATCACTGAAATATACTAGAAATTTTATCAGAAAAGTTATCAGAAATGTGGACTTCAGGTATGCATTTTTACACCTGAGATGCTTGCTAATTACATCATGTATTTATATTGCTACATATCGTCGTCTCACCTAATCCTCAAATAATTCTTTTTTTTTTCCATTCAACTATGTCCAATTCTCAGAAATTGCTTGGACAAGGCCCTGCAGTTTTCTTGACAAGGTTTTTCAGAAGTTGTTTGCCATCCTAGGGCTGAAAAATTGACTAGCTCAGGTTTCCACACATGGCTTTGTGCTTAAAGTGAATGTAAAACTCAGTAATCTGGTTTCTAGTCTGATACCTTAACCGCTGCACCAAATTGCCTCTCAAATAATTTTAATGTAATATGTATATAGATATAGATAATATAATAATACTAATAGTATACATATTGTGCAGATCAAGTACCTGACAGAATGTCATAGAGAAGGCAATCAAGGTCTCTTGCCCTTGCTCTAAAAGGGCAAGACATAGAGTAATAGTTTTAATTACAAGAAGATAGTTGGGGTTTTTTTAACATTCAAGTAAAATTTAACAACAGTACTTTAAAAATGGGGCTAGTCATCTAAAGAAATGATGGGTCTCATTCCATATGTTTTAGCAGAGGACAGTTATCCATCTGTCATGGATATTTTGCCATGGCTTCCTATACAGGTCAGAGCATTTCACTCAATTGCCTAAATGATCATTTTCAATTCTATATCTAAAGAATCTACAAGAGGATCTTCATCAGAGAAACAACAAAGAGATAAATAAACAAAAGGTTTATTTATAAGATTAAGAAAAATAAGAAACATTGCCCTCTGCCGTCCAAATAAATTATTTACTTTCCATATGTATATAAACATCCAGAGAGAGAGAGAGAGAAAGAGAGAGAGAGAGAGAGAAGATTCCCAGGATTGCAGAACTGGAAAAAAGCTGCTTCCATCCTCACTTCTGTTCTCATTCCCAAGAGACATAATAGAACACCTGCAACAGGGAATCAGGCTCTTTTTTTTTGCCACTTCTCTGATCTCATCTTCATAGGTTCAGAGAACTTGCAGCTAAAAAATAACACCATCCCAGGTCCAAAATCTTGGACCTTGGTTTTGAACAGGTAGCAAGAGAAAGGAGAGATTGCTCTTTTCCAGCAATTCTTCAGTCCCATAGATCAGCTGAGAGCTGATACACTGAAAACCTGCTTTAAAAAAATCAGACCCTCTTGCTGCTAAAAGCAGATTGCATTGGAATATAGCATCCAAGAACTAAAGAAGAGATGCTGGATCACCATCAGTTGCATGTTGTCAGCAGGAGTTGGACATATCTTACCTCAATACCACTATCATTGAGAAGGTGTAAATTTTTCATTTAGAAAACTTGAGACAGAAGAAGAAAGAAAATGCACTTTCACTAATCAGAATAAAACCTTGGCAGAAATCTAGTGATAAGATATAGAGAACAGGATAAAAGCCTCTGATGTGAATACAGCATATTTGTTACACAGGTAGTAGAATGGACGACTGGGACGTATTCCTGAATTTTTCTGGTGTACATTCTCGTGGTAATCCTAGGCCTTATACGGTATATCTAGAAATATGTCTGACTGAATAGATTCAAGGCAACCTTGATTTTTATTTTGAAAAGTTTTTTCCCTCAGTAACTTTGGGGAGATTGCTTTGATATTAAGTTGTAAATATTAATATGCAAATAATAATTATTATATCAATGAATAATTTTCATTCTCTCCCTTTTTACAAAAATATATCTTGGGAACGTTCACTGCCTTTTGTAGAGTGGCTTTCCTGCTGAGATTTAAAGGCTGATAATGGCACTGGGAGAGTTAGTTTGGTGTAGTGGTTAAGGCATCAGGCTAAAAACTGGAGCATTATGTGAGTTCTAGTCCTGCCTTAGACAAAAAATCAAATGACCTTAGGCTACTCATTTTCTCTGAGTCCTATGAAAGAGGCAATGTAAACCACTTTTAAAAAACCTTGACTGAATGCCTGCAAGCTGTAAAGTTCTGGGTAGGAAAAAACAGGCTGAAGTTAAACCCAGGTAAAACAAAGTTGCTACTTGTACATTGGGGTTCTCTGTCAGTACCAATGTGATCGGATGGACACTATTCATGAAAAACCAGGTTTTAAAATTGGGGGTCCTTCTGAACTGATACCTCCTGCTTCAACAGCACTTGGAAGGCATGGCTATAGAAGGGTCTAAAGTCATGATGGCGAACCTATGGCACGCGTGCCACAGGTTGCATGTGGAGCCACCTCTGTGGATGCACATGTGCAGGGAGAGGGGGGAGCTCAGGGGGGTTGCACGCACATGCACATGGGCGGGGCCAGCAGGGGGCATTGCATTATGGGTGTCATGCTCGCATGAATGCTTTCGGCACCCGAGGAAAAAAAGGTTCACCATCACTGGTCTATAGTCAACTTTAGTTGTATGCCAATTGTGAATTTTCCTGGAGTAAAAGGACCTGGTAACAGCAACTTGTGTTCTCATTACTACCTGGTTAGACTACTGTACTGCAAAGTACTTCACATAAGGCTGCCTCTATAGACTACTCACAAACCGTCCCAGAAAACCTATCCATTATGCACACTTGAATTCTATTATTCATTTCTTTGAATATCTGGTCCAGAATGTAGCATTCGTTTATTGATCAGTACAGATCAATAACACCATGCAATATCCATTCTCTGGAACAGAATTGGCAGTGGCTTCCTGTGCTGCTGCTCTAGACTGGCACCTTAACTATTACACAATAATGGCTCTTTTAGCACATTTTAGTTTAAATTTATCTTAAAATCCTGTATGTCTTGGCACCAAAACATTTCTAATGACTATTTCTCTAGTTTCGATTTGTAAATCATGAGAAAAATCTCCTAGTGGCCTCCCATTTCTGCAAAGTGAGTTGTCTGGAGGGATACAGTATTACTTTTCTATTGCTGCCTCCGTACACTGGAATAGCCTCTCCCTAGAAATTTGATCAGCTTCCCAGTTGCTTTCTGAAAAATATTAAAAACAGCATTATTGTAGCCAATACTTGGGGTATGTAGTCATGCCATCTATTTTATTCTCTGATTGTTTATATGTGTAGGAAGAAATATCCTTCTGGGTTCAGCTCCAAGTGGGGAAAAAGACACTGGAAACATGGAGACTGCTTGGAA
>JANHZT010004668.1:496571-512543 GCA_032468215.1 Stegonotus admiraltiensis | reverse complement strand
GGGGGAGGGCTTTCTCTGTGGGTGCACCTACCCTTTGGAATCAACTGCCCCTGGAGCTCCGGGTGGCCCCCGACCTCTGCTCTTTCCATCGCGACCTGAAAACGTGGCTGTTTTCGTTTGGCCGGCCTGGACTGATGGGGTTTTAATTTAATTTGTTAGTCTTAATTGCACTTTTAACTGTTAAATTATGAGATTTGGATTTAATTTCTTTTTAACATTTTCATTAGATGTTTTTTAACTGTTGTGAGCCGCCCTGAGTCCGGCTGGAGATAGGACGGCATATAAATCTCATTAATAATAAATCTCATTAATAATAATTAGGATTGGAATTTTTGTATCTAACTGAACCAATCATTGGGTGTTTGGTCATTAAGTGATTGCCCCGCTTAGCAATGGCAGTTCTATTAATCCCAGTTGCGGTTGTTAGGGGGAGCTTCACACCTCTCCTGTCCTGTCACAAGACACCAGCAACTGCCTTGTCAGCAATGAGAGGAAGGAGATGGTGAAGGTCAGCTGAGAAAAATAAATGTAGGTGGAGTGAAGTGACCAAAGGGGCAGAGATTGGGGGTGGGGTGGGGGGCTGACAGGCAGGGAATGTTGGAAGTGCATATTGCAGTCATAAATGTAGCCAGGCTGCCAAGCACCCAAATTTTGATCACACAATCATGGGGGTGTGCTGCAAGGCCATAACTTCAAGGACCAGCTGTAAACACTATTTATTCAATGCCATTTTAATTTTGAATGGTCTCTGGATGAACGGTTAAAGGAGAATTACCAGTAAAATCAGGCATGGTGTAGAAAAATTAAATAGGGCAGTTTTTTTCTCCCTTTAAAATAATTAAGGCCAGGGCTTTTAAAAGGAGACGTGACAGATTCATTTAAGATCAGGTTATGAGTTGTTTCTGATGCTGTTGTTTACTGCCTCTTGAATCATAGGTAATATGCTTTAAATACAGGTAGTCCTTGACTTATGACTGCAATTGAACCCAAAATGTATGTTGCTTAGTGAGACATTTGTTAAGTGAGATTTGCCCTATTTTACCACCTTTCTTGTCACAGTAGTTAGCTTCCCCATTGACTTTGCTTATCAAAAGGTTGCAAAAGGTGATCACATGATCTCTGGACACTGCAACCGTCATAAATATGAACCAGTTAGCAAGCGTTTGAATTTTGATCACAAGGCCATGGAGATGCTACAACAGTTGTAAGTGTGAAAAATGCTCATAAGTCACTTTTTTCAATTCCGTTGTAACTTCGAACAGTCACTAAATGAATGTTGTTAAGACGAGGGCTACCTGTATTGTTTGCTGGAATTAACAGTTGACATTGCTGTCCAGTTCAGGCATAATAATCTTTCCTAATGTAGCCACTTGGCCACGTGTGACACGAAATATTGGGTCAAGTAAATTTACAGGCTGATTCAGCAGGATTCTTCTGTTATTCTTACAAAGTATTCCAAGTTCAAAATACCCCATTCAAACTTAAAGCAATTGTCCTAAATTAAGAAAGGGCCTTTTTCAAGGATGAAAATTTCTGGGATAATTGGGACAGCATTGAAACATTTAATTAAAAATAGAATATCTGTGTTGAGCGTGAAACACTGTTTCGAGTATTTTGTTGCATCAGTGGCTGGTGCGGTAATGCAATTCATATGATTTTTTTTCAATTCCAGGACTTTTTTTCTACATTATTCCTTTATATCAGTTATTTGTATTTTGCAATTTTAACAAGGCTTTTTAAAAATGTTCTGCTTATCCTTTCACAGAGGAGGTGGAGGTGGAGGAGGATGGCGAGCTGCCCAGGATAGGGATCAGATGTACAGGTATGTTGAAGGGTTTTGATATGATTTTTAAAATGTAGGCGATGGTGAAATGGGAACTTTTTTTGGACCGTGGTAAAAATACTGATGAGCGACTGTTTTTAACCTGGTTTCCAAATAAATATTTTGATCTAGCTATATTAAGGAGGCAGATCATTGTTACATCTTATGCTACAAGATTGAAGTAGTCGTTTTAGTTAGAACATTTATGTGATTCAAAACACTATTCTGCCACATTTAAAATTAAATGCATTATATTGAGCAATCTTATCATTTCCAATTTCCAGCTGAAATTCATTTATATGCTACTCAAGTAATGTTAATTCAGATGCAGTAGCAATAACATTACTTGTTTGAGCTAAAAACTAATTTCAAGTTTAACTAACTTTCTTCCTGGCTTCTCTGATTTGATGTCTACTGTACAATATTACTAAGCAGATTGTAAAAATAGCAGCATTTAATAATAACTAGACAACCTGTGCCCCTTTGGGTCATCTTTCCAGAAGATATTTTCTTACCTAAACAGAAAAAGAATGACCAAGGGTGGACAAAAAAGCAGTGGGAGCAGGAGCGACTTCCAACTTTCCGCCAGCTTTCCTATAAAATGGAATTCTTAATTAATTGTGGAAATCTGGCAGGTAGCATTGGAAATCCATTCTCCTTCCTTAGGAGGAGGTAAGTGGCTGCTGCTAGGTGGGAGAGGGAACAAGGGATTGTGAGACTGGCTGAGCAAATGGAAATCACATGACTAGAGCAGCCAGTAGCACTGGAGCAGCTACAACCTTTCCAAATTTCACTACCTCAGGAGTCATGGGTCCTAGACTTTGAGCGCATTCTGTAAGGTAGACCATTTGTGGTACCTAGGTTCAAAAATTGTTGCCCTATAATAGATACAGTAGATATAGTATATATATCTATAGATATATATAGAACTAGTAGATTTGAAACATCCATGATGATCCAGTATTCTTGTGTACTGTCCTTGATACATGTAGCTACCAAGGTTATTTGCAGCAGTGCAAGTTAGTGTGTATATCCATATGCACATCATCACTGTCACATTTTTTTGTGCAGGAGAAGATCACCATCTCCATATTATAGCCGAGGGGGTTATAGATCCCGTTCCCGGTCTCGATCCTACTCGCCTCGTAAGTAACAAGTTCAGTTGAATATAATTTTGCCATTACAGGCCAGTAGAGTTAATGTGGACCATAGCAGTATATAAATATAAACCTATAGTAACCTTCTTGAAACTAAGAGCTGTGCAAAGCACTTGAAAGCTATGCATTACAAAGAATAGTAATACAAGCAAAGAGCTAAAGCTCTGCTCTCAAAGAGACCAGCTACATCCATCAGAAGCATGTTCATGTGCATACCAAAGCAGATAGTAGGCAAATGGGGACAGACTTTAGAATTGCCTGCTTTAATCTTTTGATGAGCAGTGTTGCCCTAACAGGTTTTGCAAAACATTTCTAGAATACTGAGTCACAAAACTAATTTGTCCTCTGCTCGTTTCATTATCTTCCTTATCTTCAGTTATTGAAAACAATGTTTATCAGAGCTTTGAATTAATTCAGTTGCCTCCGAATGAAATAAAGCAATAGTTTAAATAGTTGGAGGCCGTTTTTTGCACAACAAATCCTCATTACATAATTGGGGGGGGGAAACCTAACATTTGCCCTTAATTGGACAGTGAGGTAATCTAATATTTTTAGAAAGTATAATTGATTCCTGTTCCAGTTACTAAAAAAAAAATCTCAGTTGTGTTTTCTGTTTAAAAACAAACAAACAGATACATTACTGCCAAGTTTTTGTCTGATTTCAAACAACCTCCTGCTCTCAGTTGTCTTCACCTTGATACAGAAATGTTCTTTTGGAAAGAAAATATTTTAACTATTAAATTAATTAGCATACCTTTTACTATGAGCCCCATTGTTATATATGCATGTGTATTTGTACTAATTCTTGTTCCCCAAGGGTTCCGAGGTGACTTAGTGAAAATTTTAGACTTATATTCTTGATTCAAATGATACGTCAATAAATAGAATATGTTGTTGGAATAACACCAACAAAGTATGTTTTCTGGGTTAAATTTAGATTCATTTTAAAATTAGTCATTAACTTCATTAAAAAGTAATATTTTAAAGAGACCCTTTGGATCCAAATAGAAATTTATACTGTTATTGAATTGAACTAAGTTAAAGTGCATGAACCCATTTTGCTTTTGCATATACCAGCATGATTCAAAGTCTGCTTGCATTGTATCATTTCTTGCAATGTATCACAAACATTCTCTAGATTACCAAAACATTTCCAGAATAATGGGAAATGGCACAGCAGTTTATTGGTGAAATTGATGAAAATTGCCACTTCCTCTCCTCTATTAGCACTCATATTTTGCAAACAGGAGAGGAAATCTGAATCTTTGCATAAGGGGGAAATGCCTTCAACAGTTGTCCAATATTCTGTATTATTTCTCCAAATAGTATAGTTTATAAATTAACAATGTCTTTTGACAGAATTGCAGAGATTCAAAATTCTAACTGGCTTCTTTTTTCTGCATTGCAGGTCGCTATTGAAGTGAAAAAATGAAGACTTTATAGCTGCAAACACTGCAGTGTGATTGCATACTTGTTATTTTTGTTCAGTTGAATGGTGCCTAGTGAATTAGGTGACTTTTACACCTTTTATGGAGAATATTTTGGTGAAGTTCTAAAGTGTTGTACCATTCTGCATATTTGTGTAGTTGGTGCTTTGTTCAGAATTGTGTTTTTGAGAAGAGTATGTCTTTCGCATGTGTTTAGTCTGAACTTTGCAGAAGGATTTCTGTTATCTAAATTCTTCGATTTTTTTTTTCAGTTTCTAGGGTATTTTGAAGATCAAAACCTGTGTAAGATGCATTGAAATGGTGGCATAATAAACATTTTTTTACTTACTTTGAAGTTTGTATCTTCTTTAGTCAAAGTGCAATCAGAGGAGGAAAGGTGATATACAAATTTGGATTGGTAACTAATTTTATAGCAAGAATATGCTAATGTACGTGAAAAGACTAGAAAATTGGTATGTGTTTTTGCGGGTTTATGGAGCAGACTACAAAGATAATCCCTAAAATCTTAAAAATTGATGGCCAGTAGTAATCCAGGAACATATATTTAATGTGACCATAAATCATTTTGAACCTGACTTGCGTTATCTAGCAGGTTAACCTAATAATATTTTATAATCTCTAGAAAACATACTTAAAAAGTAGCTACCCTTATGTTTTGTATAACAGTACAAATGAATGACTAATATTTGTTCGCCTTTCTGTGCTGAAGGGCAGTACATGTCTCCAGAACAATCATCACGTATCCTGGTAGCAGTGACTGACTACTGTTTGCAGTATCGTTCCAGTTTATTTATAAGGATGCAGGAAAATAATGACTGTTCCCAATCATGTATTGCACGAATGGGTTAATTTCTCATCACAATGTAAAACGAAATAGTTGACCAAGATTTGATTGTTGTTCCCATTAACCAATTCATTCTTTGTTTTCACTCATGATATAATTAAGTTCTGTTTCTGCATTCTCTTTAATATTTTCTCTATTAGTTTCAGATTTGTTCAAACCATACTTTTCCTTGTTTTTGTTATCTATTTAAATAAAAAACCTTTATAAATTGGTCTGTGGAAGACATATATATTCCACTTACAGCCATCATAACATCTAAGGTATCCTGATCAGAAGGCTTTGTACAATCAAAACAATATATTTGATACTGGAAAGAAGAGTCATTGCATGCCAATCATTTATATTTACCAATAGAAGAGAATATATGCAGCTCAGGGTTGAACTAACTCAAGAATGAACTATGCCAAAAACTCCACAATTCAGCCCAGAGATTCAGAAGATGTCAGAATTGGAAGAATTCCAAATTGCTATTAGAGGATCACATCACACCATTCTAAAGTCTCCTAATCCAAAAAACCATATCTTTTGGGAAGCAAGGATATAATATTTTTTCCTTTTGAAATTCCAACATTGCTATCACTACCCAGTGCAGCTGGAGCTTTAAATGCCACCAGAGGGCAGTCATCACCATTTCAAAGCTAATATTTATACCTTGCACTTTTCTGCTTCAGGAGCTGTTTTTTCTCCCACCCATTCCGCCCCTAAAATGGCAACAGTGAGAATACTGTGTTTGTTAGACTTGTATCCTACTTTCAGCAACTTGAGATGACATACATAACATTCTCTCCTGTCATTTTGCTACATAGCAACAACTTTGTAAGGTATACTTACAAAGTATACCGATATGAAACAAAAAAACCAAACCGCTCAGAATTGTTAAAGATGTATCTGGCTGATAAAAACACAAGGAGAATCCTCAAAATCCTGTTTAGCGCAAAAATAAAAACACACTTTAAAAGAGTAAAAATAATGCAAATTCGAACATTTCTTAGTGGGTCAATGCAATAATTAGACAAAACTAGACTTGCTAATCTATAGTATCTACTATAAATCTAATTTCCTCAAATTGGATAGGAAAGATGAATGTGGAGATTCAGATTGAATATTGCCATGCTCACCTTTCGGAATTATTTTGTGTCACTTCTTCAAGGTCAATGATCTCTGGATATCCAAAAGAGATTTTCAAATGAATGACTCAGGAATTCTGAGAGTTGAAGTCCATAAGTCATCATAGGTGCCTACCCCACCTTAGTGGATGCTTCAGATCAGAAAAGGGCAGAAGTCTTGCCAATTGTATTTTTTCCAGGGAGAGAGGGTAGAATGTCCTGTTCAGAGAAATTAAGTTTCCCAAACCAACTTTAATTCCAAATTTCCCAGCACTAAATCTCATACCTCTGAATTATTTTTCTCCATCTTCCAAATCAAGGAAACTAAATTTATGACACAGCATTTTAGTGAGGAGAGGATGATTTCACTATATCCCAACCTGAGTACTTAGTATGTAAGGTTCAATCTCTCAGTATCATTTTACGTCTGCCCTCATCCTTTGTCAAGCAAAACCAAACATCAAGCATCTTTTAGGCATAGTTATTTCTTTTTCTGCAATAAATTTTTTTCAGGGGTTTATTCCATAGTTTTTGTAATTTCCAAAAATAGTCATTGATTTAAATCAATATATTTGTAGTGTATCACACATTTTGTCAAATTGTTACTGTACAGCCTGCAAACATACCTTCTATAAATTTGACAGAAACATATCTTTATGTACCAGATGACCATGTACAAAGAAAATTTCTCAGGTGACTGTTAGAATCAGTATTTAAAATTCAGAACTGTCCTTTTCAACCAACTTACTGTGTTACTTAACTTCAAGTTGCAAGCTCAGTTTGATTTGTCAGTAACCCTGAGCTGGATCCAGGGATATGAGGTTTTGATATAGCAACCAAAAATTTGCTCAGGCTATTTGAATCACTTTTCATTAAGGAATATGCACAGATATCAAGATCAGTCTAATGCCATTACCTCCAAAGAAAGTCATCACTTTGCAATCCAGCATTTAAATATCCAGGTAAAAGTGGCGGGCATTTCTTATGTCAGCTTCCAAATCATATTTCATATTTTTGAATTTTAACATGGACCAAATTTCATCCAGGTAATAAGACTTCTCTGCTCATACTTCAAAAAGCATGTGTCAGTATGCCAACTTCCTCCTTGGCCTTTCTCAACACAAGTTCATCTATTTAAAACTACTGAGTGATTAGCTATAAAATTTACAACATAGGAAGTGTATTATGAGTTGGCACTTGGAGGTCCCTGTCTTCTCAAAAAGCCAAACATATCTAATGGTTGGAGATGAGGGCAGTTTTTTAGTTTCTAGTCATGACAGCCAGAGTTTATAAGAACGTAAAAGCACTATAAGATAGAATAAAGAGAAACAGACTCCACAGGATGATTTATTGAGGTAGGTTATAGTAATAGAATCTTGCAAATGTGTCTGAATTTTTCCCTCCCTCACACCCTCCTATAGTCCAGGGAATCAAGGAGGAGCCAGTCAGTGTTTTTTCCCTAACATTTTTCCATTTCCTTGGGCTTAGCATATTTCCAAGTACCTGTTGTTGTCCTAATAACTTCTGGATGCCTTCTCCAACGTCATTTCCAAAGGCTCCCTACAGAATGATAACTGGCTTCCCAGAGTGGGAATACATATTCATTCATCTCAAGCAGAAACAAACTTGGCGAAGCCATGAATACTGTCACAGAAAGCAGAGGCAGATGCCTTAACAGCTCATCTCTCTCTCGGGGTAGGAGATTTTAAAAAGATTTTTCTTTTAAAACCAGAAGCAGAACTGTAGGGAAACAGTTGTGTGCTGGTTGTTTCCCTGTCCTTCGCACACTTCAGCTCTGCCCTGTCTCCTATTTTTATAGATGAGGACACAAGAGACTAGCAAACATTGCTTTGATTCCTGAGCAGCGTGCATTAATCTAGATCAGTGTGGGCTGAGGAATTCTGGAAATTGAAGTCTACACATTTTAAACTTGATGAAGTTGAGAAACACTGATCTAGAGGTAAGCGAAAGGGCACTCAGGTTGCCAGGCTTCCCAGCTTACACTTGGCAGAAGCTACCAAGATACTTCATGTGACACAGCCAGAGAAAAATCTTCATTGCATAGCAGGATAAAGACATTTAAAGCAATTGCTTGCCCTCTGTCAACACGAGAGTGCAATTTCTCTTTATACTCTGCAGTTTAAATCTGGTACTTCTTTTTGTCTCTTTTCCTTTCCCATTGCTTAACAAACACTTGTTCTGTATTTCTCAGCTTGGTGCCAAGTGCCAGTTGTTTTAACTGGCATTCCTTCTCTGGGAAACTCTAAAACTTACTGTAATTCCATAAAGAGGAAAGTATGACACTGGGAGCAAAAGCATGCCAAATAAGAAGGGAGATGAGAGATCTCGGGCTTCTCTCTTCTGGTTACTTCCTCACCAAGATGAACTCATATTGGTCTGCTATTGGCCTGTAGGTTTTGCTATTAAACACCAGATGGGTAAAGAACAAGAAAGATCTTTCTCATCTAAGATTTGATTGTGCACGAGAGGACTGCTTTACGATATTTCACAAATACCTGAATTGGATAACTAGGGAATGCACAGTATAGCACCAAAAAAGACCAGGTGGTCAGGGCAGGGGAATTTTTGGAACATATAGATCTCTTTCTCTCTCCAGGATCAAGTATCAATCTAAAGTATTGGTAACTAGTTTTGGTTATTCAGAAGAAAATGGGGATTCTTCTGGTATACCATCCAGTCAGCTCCCCAACAAATTCCCTATCTGAGTTGATGGAGGTGGTCTCAGATGGAGGTGGTTCAGAACTCCTAGAGGATGGAGTCTAGATAATTTTAACTTCCATGCTAGGACTGTTTTGATTGCGGCTGTCCAGGAATTCATAGCTGCCATGCCAACCATGGACTTCTGTCAACTTGTTTCTGGCCCAGCACATATGGCAGATCACACTCCAAATTTGATTTGATTTTCTATTGGGTAGAAGAATAGTGGTCCCAAAGTGACAGATTTTATATCTATTCCTGTCATTGTTGAATCAATTCCTACTGAGATTTAGGTTGATAGCAACTATTTCTCTCTGCAGAGATGTGGAATCTATTAGAATGATTGCCCATGAAAGCTGATGAACTGGCAATTGATTCCAAGTTCTTCAGTGTTTTCTAGTTAGTAAGCTTTGTACTTCTGTCAAAGATTTGACTACTCTGAATTCAACATATATGTATCCTCTCATATATTGCAGATCTTATTCAGGCCCAACATAGGTTAAAATTCATATAGAATTCGATGATGATGGAAGCAAAAAAAAATGTTTATTTTCCGTTACTGCATCAGTTTCATCCAGTAGACCTTCAAGCCTTTAGGGATCTGTTCAATTAGATATCATATACTGTAGATGCTTTGGTAGTTCATTTTAACAACTTGGCTAGAAATTTTAAAACCAATCTAATTCATAATGACTTAGATTCTAAAATTCTAGCAAAGCAATCTATAAAAATGTCAAATTTGTCAGGTCAAATTTCTTTGCATACGTTTCATTGTTAAAGCACCACTTTAGTGTGTAAAAAACTGTGTCGAGCAGCAATACAAGTTAAACTGGTGTCAGAACTATCCAAATGTGATGCCTGAATGTGAGGTGATATTGGTGGTGGGAAAAGCCCCGTCTGCTGCTGCACAACAACATTAAGTCTTATGAGTATGGGGCTAGTCTGCCCCCTGTGGGTCACTCTGGATAGTGTACGAGCATGAACAGGTCAGACTGGCAATCATTGATAGCCAAACAATCATTTTGTATTAACACTGTAGTCTCCTGGCTAAACAAATGTTAAATAAAATAAGTTTCACTATATATGCTTGTCTAGCATTGTAATTATTTCACTTTCCAGAATTGTGATTCTATTGTGAAAACCCTTTGCTTGAATATAATCACATCATTAATGTGAATTTATTTACTGTATTTATAATGCATTATATGTCTGAGATTGTTAGGTGCTTTATTCAAATACAAGTTAGGAATCACATACTTATCATTTAAAAGGTACAAAAGAAAAAATTATTGAAAGGGAAAATTTTAAGTACTGTTTTAAAAATGGGTTGTATAAGCTATAAAAATGCCCCAATCATCTTTGTTTTGTGTAATAAAACTACTCTAATTCTTACTCTCTAATGCCTTTGGGTCCTGTTTCCATTCAAAAATTAGCAGCTTATCATCCCCCACTATTGCTATTTCTACTTTCATTCATATTGCAGGACCTCGAGCAGAATCTCAAGTAGAGATTGGAGAAAATAAAAACTAGAAGAGATCTTGTGGGAGATGATAGATTAATGAGCACTTCAATGTATCTCTTTATGGTACTGTGTATTACCTCAGACAGAAAAACATTCACTGACAATTAAACAATTATATTTAGTTAGATACCACATTTTATGCTATGTTATCATCACTTTACATTATCTGATGCATGAGTCCAAGCAATAAGACATGTATTTGTATTTGTATTTATTAGTTTGTCAAACATGTTCAAGATAGCAGGTATAAACATGGATATGAACGAAAAAAATGAATACAAATAAATGGGGACAGTGTATTACCAAATACACAACTTAAGACTTCTGATCAGTAAATAGTTTTGCTGTACTGTTACTGAATGGGATGCAATATGCAGTTTATGCTTTTAAAAAAGTACTATAGTCTGCATTTGTAGAATCAATTGTTTTCTGTGAGCTGATTGAAACTAGGAATGTAGTTTTCTCTTGATGACAATAAATACAATTTCTCAAAATCTATTCATTAAATCCATTTGCTGAACGAAAAAGTAGGAAAAACTCAAAAAAGTCCACTACCACTAATAGTGCATGTAGGACAGGTGGAAACCGAATCTAATACGATATAGATGCAGCATTTGGAAAGGCATTCTTGAATGCTGAATGGCCGCTATTAGATTGTTTTCCATAACTTAGCATTCCAGGTTTTTTAGACAAACTGTTACTAACAATGTTCTCAGGCTAATACAGATGCTTGAAAGGAAGGTAACAACATTTGCAGACTTATCTTCAAAAGAATGTAAATAATCACAATTGTGCAAAAATTGTTTAGAATGAACTGATATTCCTCAGGGTTAATAAATTGTTGGAACACATGAAGTTAAATGAACTTATGCAAGAAAATGTTTTCTTAATTGCATTGCACTCACAAATCTAATGCCAGCAGTCTTGAACAGAAGAGGAAGGATTTTTTCCCCTCCATCTAGTGACCCCATTATAGCCCTCAATTTCCTACTGCCATTAGCATTGGGTAACCAACAACATACTGGGAAGAGAGATGGATAACACATCTCTCTGCATCCCTGCAATTGTACTCAGCTGCAGGGAATATTTGAATGAGATGATAGCTCTCAAGACCACAAAAGTTGCTCAGCCTTATTACAGACAAACATGTATTATGATTCAAGAGCATTTATAAAAAAAGATGAGACATTGAACTCAAAATGAACTACTGAAGGCTTTTCCTTGCTTATCCCTAACCATGACCATAACCCTAACCCTAACCCTCAAAACAACACTATAGAGCACTGCACACCAGAACTAGACAAAAGAGTTTTTTCTCGAACGCCATCACTCTGCTGAGAGAAAAAATAATTCCAACACTGTCAAACTATTCACTAAGTCTGCATTACTATTACTATTAATCTTCTCATTGTTCCTATCACCCACCTCCTCCCACTTATGACTGTATGACTGTAACTTGTTGCTGTATCCTTACAATTTGTATTGATTGTTGCCTATTATAATTTGATTGCTTATTTGTACCCCTATGACTATCATTAAGTGTTGTACCTTATGATTCTTAACAAATGTATCTTTTCTTTTTATGTACACTGAGAGCATATGCACCAAAGACAAATTCCTTGTGTGTCCAATCACACTTGGCCAATAAATAAATAATTCTAATTCTAATGATACAAAAACGTATTGGCAACATTTTTGTTTATTCTTCATTACATTGTTTTCTTTTGTTCCCCAGACCATGACCAGGAAAGACTTAGCTGTGTTATGCTAAGTCTTTCCTGGTCTTTCTCCATTAAGGTGAGAACCTTCAGATACCAGAAAGATCTTATCCTGTGACCCCAGTAGTGTCTATGAAGGAATCAGAAAAGACAAGGTGATAGAAGAGGTGTCACAATTCAAGTTCCATCCTTTAGTACCTGCCTATGATGTTTGTGGGCTTGCGTCCCAATACTGTCTTGACATTTTTGCCTCCCCTCCTGTTGGAAGTCATTATTTGCCACCCATTGAATCAGATATGAAATCAGAATACTAGTAATGTGGCATTTATTGGCCCTTTTACGTTAATGCAAGCATGTCTCAGACTTTGATCTCTTGACAACCATTCTGCTCTTATCTCATTAGCAGATGGACACTGCAACATTATGCAGATGTTCTCATAATGGCTCAGTAGTGTCAAACTGTCTGGCTGCTAGTACTGTAAGCACTTTAATTCTGTAACCCTTGTTGACTTAGCACAAGTTGAAGTAGTCAACCAACCAACCAATCTTATTGTCTATAAAAAGAACACAAAGGAACTTGGAACTTGGCATGCGTTTCCTGTATAAAGGAGACAAAGAAAAAAAAGTATAAATTCTAAGTAAACTGACTGCTTGTGACTCAGCTCCCTTCATGACTCAAAGCTGTTTATTTTTTAGCTTTTTTCCAGCTTGGTTACAACATAATGTAGTGTAGGATGGGACCGGAACAGAGCTTAGAGATGATGCACAGGGTCCCTTTTGAAAGCAAATCCAAAGTGTTGTACAACATTTTTCAAGAAAACTTGGAGATTTTCATGCTTGCTTTATCCACTAAGCTATGGAATTATCACAGCAGTATTTCTGCTTATTTTGCAAATATAGATATCCTAGTGCTGACCAGAGAATTTCCCATCAATAGTCTAAGTCAATAGTCAATAGTCTAAGAATTCAAAGATCCGGAGGGCATCATGCTGTTTTCCTTAAGGGTATTTTCCCCCTTTCAAATAGGTGGTTTCATACAGTGATCTACTGTACACACTTATCTGCAGGGAATCCTGGAATACATTTCTATTGATACAATATCTTTTAATGGAATCTTCTTCATACTGATTCGCCATAACGATCTAACTAGAGGAACATATTATGCCTCGTCCTAGTTGTGTTATGTTACCTTTCTATATATGTTGAATTGGACATCATGGTTATCCAATTCACATGTGTTGATGGGTTCCTTCCATGTAGAGCTAATGTGGAGAACAATAATAGCATGCAACAATACTGTTGCCATGGTCACTCTAGGAACGTCTGTAATGCTTATATGTTTTTTTTTCTTAAAATAGCATTGATGCATGAAGTATATAGGTCCTTTAAAATGAAAGTGCAGCCCGCCCCCCCACATACATTACACACACACACACACACACACACACAGTGTCACAATTTGGGTAGCAAATCAGAGCGTTGCTAATTTCTACAATAATGACTATAAATCAACAAAAGGACTTCTGGAAGGGAAGATGTTCTAATCAGCCATCCGCTCCATCTGCAAGTTTATTCTACTTCTACTCATATATAACATTGGAAGCAGTTCTCTTGAAAAGTGGAAAATAAGTATAATAAATCAAATGTGTGACAAATATAAGCACAGAAATATTGATGTATAACTAACTACAAATCATTTAGCTATTTAGTTCATTAGGAAGAAACAATAATCGCATAGCAGGATGTAACCATCATCAGACTGAATTATCACAAAATTGTGAACAGATGGCTGCATCCATCTGAAGGCGCAATCTGATGAAACCCAGAGGTAACCTCTGAAGAAAGAAGCATAGGATGAACTTACGTATCCAGTGGCTACAAGAGGGCACAGGGCCAGGACTCTGCAGCACATTTACAAGAAATTGGCAGAGGAGACAGCAGCAGAAAGCAAATGCATCATCAGTAGTATGCAGAGGCTCAGAAACAAGGTGGCATATATGGCTCCGGCTTTGGCAGCACTCTTTTATTAAATAGCCCATACATTCAATTAAGCATCTAAAAAGAAAAAATGGAAAACACTCCCCAGTGTCCAGAAGCTGGAGAGAAAGAGAATGGGGAGCCTGAAATGCAAGAAGATAGGAAGTGGGGTGGACATTGAGAAGCTACAGAAATCAGGGCTGCACCAGGAACACAACAGGAGAAAGTGGGATGACATGTGAAGCAAAAACAATTTTCTGCAAAAGGTTAGAAAGTGTAGGGTTTGGCTTTTTTATCATTCCTCCCCTTCTGCCAGCTTTTTAATTTAATTTAACTGAAATGGGGGAATTCGGAGAAAGCAAAAGCTTGTTAGGTATCTCTATCATAGCTAAACTAAGTTCCAAGTACAAGGCATGATATAAAAAATAAATAAGCAAAGTAATATGAATGACAATTTATTAAAAATTATTGATATTTACTAACTGTAGGTACATAATCCTTCAATTTCTTATTTGAGAAGGAAACCGCTAAAAACTTTAATACAATTCTGATTTATTATTCTGGATAAAGCAAGCTTCTTTAATATTTGGGGGAAAGGGAGTGTTCCATGTAAATTATTTACTGGATTAGTCAAAACATGCAATTTATTTTTTCAACTTGGATGGGCGGTAGGAACTAATAATCAACTTCAGACATTAATATTGAACTTCATTTCACATACTATGTTTGGATGCCATCAATCTCAACAGATTTTTACACGTGCATCACCAAAGAGGCATCAGAAATACTGCCCACATATCCCCATTTCTTAAGAGTTTCTGCAGGTTATACATTATTATGCTTTGTTAACTGAGGAGGTATTGTGTAAAACCTTTGTTCTTCTGAGCACCTTGAAGATAAAAATCTTAATGAATAAACTTCATCCAGTGACCACAAAATGACAAATTCTTCACTAAGGATTTACAACATTTTATACGATCATCTATGAATCTTGCAATGCAGTTGTTTCAGTAATAAAGACAGTCTTTTTTTTCCCCACAAATATTTTTCAAGTAACTCTAGAAAGGTGGGAAACACTGGTGGGAAAATGGTCAATAACATCCAGGTTGAAAAGCAGTGTTTAGCAGCAGTATTGCCTAGTAAACCTATCCTGCTAGAAAAAGTCTCACCTAATTGTGACAACATGCAATAAAAAGACATTAGGACAAGCCTGAAAAGTGGTACAAAGGTTACACATGACCCTGATTGTTTCTTTAACATCTATTTAGCTCCCCCGCCCACCCCATACATGGACTTTTACTTGAATGAAATTAAATTTTGCCATAGTAAATTCATTACAGAGGCAATGCTAAAATTCCATACTTCACTTCAGTCTGTAAACATCTATTTAGCTTTTTAATCACCAGATAGATACCATAATAATACAGGTGAATACTACAAGTGATGGTGGAAGGGGGAACTTCCCAAGGGGCTTCATTTTGTCCCTATCCAAGTCCTCGTTAAGAGAAGTTTTTTTAAAAAACATCCACATACAATTCATAGCAAAGCTTCGTTTATTGACAGACCCAGTTCTTCCTTTCTGGAACGGCAGAATCACGTAGCATTAAGGTCAACTGGGGGTGGCGGTGGGGGTGGACCGCATCGCTCCTGTGAGTAGAGT
>JANHZT010004668.1:425556-438284 GCA_032468215.1 Stegonotus admiraltiensis | reverse complement strand
CTGTGGACTTCAATTTCAGCTTCGCTGTCTTAGGAATTCTGGGAGTTGAAGTCCACAGGGTGTGAAAGAGCCAAGTTTGCCTACCACCGGGTTAGGCAAAAAGGCTCATTTGTGTATTCATGCAATGGAAGAGATCTTCTTGGAGCAGAGAACTTTTGGTTAGATAGAATTTGCTGCCAGTGTATCATTGTAAAGCAATTAAGTAAAACTGCCTTTGTAATATGCCTCTCTATTCCCTGCCTTCTTCATTTTGCCCATTTCTGATTTTGGCTTCATTATAGTTTTGAGAAGGCGTGCATTTCTAATGCCAGATATTTGACTTGATGTACTTATACATGGCTAGAAGTGTATTTATTGATAAAATTTATATATTGCCTCAATCCAACTGAACTCTAGGAAGATTACTATACATGTAAATAAAACACAATGATGATGATGATGATGATGATGATGATATAAAATGTAACGTACAACTATACTAAAAAGAAAAGAAAGCCTACATTGGTGGCTCTGGGATCAATATAAAAAGGTCATCTAGAAAAGCTATTTCTTTCTGGCTTTCCAGCAGGGCATAAGAATGGGGACCCTCCTCAACTTGGAATGTAATCGGATGCACTGAAAGGGAACCCCTACTCAAACTGTCCTTCAGTCCCCTGCTGTTGTCCTATACCTCTTCATAAATTGGAACCTTGAGCCAGAAGAATAGATTAGGGAAAGGTCAGCTCTTAGAACTTTATTTATTAGTTAGATTTATATCCTTCGGGGGCTTAAGAAAGTTTTTTCCCTCACGAGATTGACTGAGGTACTATGACCGATTCAGCCAATGGATTTCTGTGGCTGGACTTAGATAGGAATGTGCTTTGTGACCATAGTGTGTTATATAGTATGTTCTGTTGTCATGGATGCTTTTATTTACATCACTACATACTGTTAGATAAATGTCTTTGATAGTTTAGCTTTGGCTTTTGCAGCCAGAGAAAAACGCCCCATCCTTCTCTTTGTGAAGCTGTAAATCATGAACTTCAGCTTCCAGCACTTTTCAGCATTGGCCATGGTTGCAGAAATCATTGGAAGGTGTAGTACGGCATCATTTGGGAGGGATAAATATAAGAGATGAAGTTAGCAAGACAGAAAGCTACAATATTCAGCTTACTCTAAATTGATTAAGTAAAAGAAGTGAGAGAAAAAAGTCTTTCTCTCTTCCACCCCCATATACATACATTCATTGTTGTAGGCAGGTCCTCTTTGTAAATAGAGGTGATGAATGTAAATTGGCTTAAATACAGGGGTGAAATGCTACTAGTTTGCTCTGGTTTGAGCGAACTGGTAGTGATAAAAACTACCAGTTCAGGTGAACCGGTAGTAAAAAAATGCTTTAAAAAAGTAAAAAAAAAAGTTCCGAGGATCATACGGCACAGCTGTGATCATCTGAACCTTTTTTTAAACTTTTTTAAATGCTTTAAAAAATTTTAAAAAAAGTTGGTCATGCCCACCCAGTCAAATGACCCACCAAGCCACTCCCACAGAACCGGTAGCAAAAAAAAAATGCATTTCATCACTGCTTAAATAATTTTAAAACCAAAAGGCCACCTCAGCAGTGTGCCTTCTGGGTAGTTGCCTTTTGCAAAATCATCAGACCATTAGAAAATATTCTCCCCAAAAGCCTGGAAATCTTGGCTTTTCCCACCATCATTTGAGTTGGTATGAGGGTGGAGCCCTGTAAAGTTTTTTGTAGATGTGTGATGATGTATTGTATTTGGAGGTGTCAAAAGTTTTGTTTTGGATTTTATGTTTTTTCTACTGTTTTTATTGTTGTGGGGCACTGAGGGTTATACTCCATAAGATGGGCAGTTCTATAAATCTTTTAAAAAATTAATAGATTAATCAATATAACTATCAGCTAAGAAGGCTAGAGCCGATAACTGGGGAAGAAGCTACTGGGAGTCAAGTAAATAGTTTGACAAGTTATAACCATAAGCAAAGTAGATATGAACAATTGCAAAGTAAAACTTGAATATCTCTCTGTAAGACTGTGATTAAGGTACTAAAGCAGTGGTTCCCAACTCTCAGCTCATGCCCCACTACTGAGCCATGGCTTGTTTGAAACCAGGCCATGTGAGCAGTGGGAAGCACACACATGCAAAGCTCCACTCACGCAAGTAGCAGGCCCTTGCACTCATGTGCAAAGCTCCATTTGCATAAGCAGAGGGCATTTGAATAGAGGGCACTTGTGTTTAAGCGTGAAGCTCCACTCATGCAAGCGGAGGGTGTTTGTGCAAATGGAGCTTCACACTCGAGCATGCACCAAGCCGCTCACATCAATGAAACTCTGTGCGTGTGCCTCACACACACACACACACACACACACACCATGCTGTGCCGTGCCGTCAGTGAAAAGATTGGGGACTGCTGCTCTAAAGAGTAAAGATGTGGGTCCACATTGTTTTATCAACTACAAGCTTGTTACTTTGTTCAGTACAGAGAAATGCTAACTTAAGTTGAATAGTAAACCCCATTATCTTACTCTTGTTTTTAAACTGTTCATTGTCAATTGATGTCAATTGATTGAACCTGTCTGTATTCACCTTATATCCCACTGACTCAAATTACTAGAATAAACAGAAGAGTTCCACATCGGGAAATTCTTTGTGGGTTGGAGTAATACTAAGATACTATATCTATAACTCCCTAGAAAAACACATCTCCATTAATTTTTAAAGTCTACCTCACACAGCCTCCTGCTTCCCAACAATATGACTTCCTTTTTGTAGTAAAATTGCTTATTGATACTATTCTGCTGTTAACTGATTGCAGAATATATAGGTTAGTTTTTAGAAAAAGGGATTTTTCATGTCCACAAGTGAAGTCTTAACAGTAGGCTGCCCTTCCTTGGTTACAGTATTGGGTGATGGTGATGATGGAATATCCAGCACTGTTTTTTCCCCAAAAAATCTGCTTGGAAATTTTTTGGAAGTGTATCTCTGTATGTTTCTGTGACTTTTTGTATGTTTTTCATATTCCTTAGGGCTGAAGAGATTCCTTTGAAAATCTTAGCACACAACAGCTTGGTTGGAAGATTGATTGGCAAAGAAGGAAGAAACTTGAAGAAAATTGAGCAAGATACAGGGACCAAAATCACTATTTCTCCGTGAGTACCAGTGAATGTTGCTGCCATCAGGCAAGACCAGCCTTCCCCAACCTAACACCCTGCAGGTACGTTGGACTTTTAACACCCATTCTCCCCATGCAGGACATCAAATGACTGTGTTAGCTGGGGATGATGGGAGCTGTAGTCCAGCACTTTTAGGAGACACTGGTTGGGAAAAGCTGGACACAACTCTTACTTCTTAGTCTGCTGCATGGTGCACTCTAGATCCATAGCTTGCTCACCCTCCTTCTAAGCAGAACTCACATGTACTGTCTTAGCCTAGTTTAGAAAGAGACATCTAGATTTCATTGAACCCAGAAACATTGTAGTTTTATAGTGCTAATGTTTAATTGAGTTGTAAATTTGCACAGCGTATTTAATTTGCCACCCAGAGTCCTTTTAGTACATGGGTAGCTGTATAAATTTTAATAATTCATAAAATACATCAGATTTTAAATAAGTAAAATACATAATATGTCAGTAAAACACCACGTTCATGTGGCTTGGAAGAATGAGTGAACCAGGAAAATATCCTTACATGAAGGAACATAATAGCACTATAATTCTATAATACTAATTTATTTATAAGGATGAGGGCCTGCTTTCCAGCCACCATTGTCTTTCTGGCTTTGTCTCTTCACTGTCTCCAATCATCTATCCATCCATCCATTCATTCCACCAACCTGTCTACTTACCTCTCTGTAATGAAGTTGTTCGTGCTAATTAAAATGATTGAAAATAATAAAACCAGAGTGGTAATCTTTACAGTGGGAAGTATTTTACAGCAGATGTATGCTAAATTATTCCCTTTCTTCAACACAAGTTACGTTATTGTTTCTGGTTTGGGAACAGTACAAAGTTCATCTAAAAAACCCAGTGATTTATTAATGCAGTAAGTAGCTAGGAACCTGAGCCTGTCTTTTTGCACATGGCATTTGTCAAAATCTTCAGTTCACAAGCAACTCTACCATCCAGTGTGATTCAAAGTGTTGCATTCAGAAATTAAAGGCCTCAAATCTCCTAGTATAAACTCAAGCACTTCATAAAATTATTGGTGGCTTGTTGATTTCAACGTCAACCATTCACTGTTGCCTTCTGCCTAAATAGAGCGTTTTTCTAATTTGTTGGGTTTCACCCACCTAGCAGTATAATTTAACTGCTTGGATTTTATTTAAAAAGATTCATTCTGACAAACTTGCCCTATTGACCACATTTTAGAGCTGGCTATAAATCCTTTTTTTTTTTTTGGTATTGAAAGGATATTCATTTGTTATTTTGTGATTGTTCAGTTTGCAGGATTTAACCATTTATAACCCTGAAAGAACCATCACTGTGAAGGGTACGATTGAGGCCTGTACCAATGCTGAAGTAGAGATAATGAACAAACTGCGGGAAGCCTATGAGAATGACGTGGTAGCAATCAATGTAAGTTCCTCTCCTAGTGTATATGTGTTTTCTTTGTCAAAACCAAATAATTACAAATCATATAAGAAGTCTAATAAAGACAGAAGTGAACCTGAGATGCCCCAGAGCTTGCTAAATAAAAGTCCTGTGTCTTTTCTCCTTCCCCATCAGATTACATAGTTTATCCCATTTTTCTTTGTGTTTCTTTCTAGCAACAAGCCAATCTCATCCCTGGACTTAATCTCAATGCATTGGGCATCTTCTCAACAGGTTTATCCATGCTTCCCTCAGGAGCTGCAGCCCGTAGACCTGCTATTACTGCTCCCTACAACCCTTTTGCTGTAAGTAGACACCCGTCCATCTGTACGTATAGCCAACAACATGGTTCCCAAGTTGCCAGTAGGTATACACACCTCTGCCTTGAAGATTGCCAAGTTCCCTGCCCCATATTGACTTGTATACATATGTACGTATGTACGTACATACATTTAAGAATCCAAAGTTTTATAAAGCAGGTTCAGTATCATCTTTGTTTCCAAGAACAGTTCTGGGCTCCAGAAGGGCCTTATAGATAATCTTAGAAAATAAACATGATAAAAGAACTGAAGGCTTATCATGTTTATTTTCTAAGATTGCCTACAAGGTTGCACTTCAGTGCTTTATTTGGAAGGGTGCCTATCTGCCCTGTCCTTTTCTATAAGAGTCTCAAATGCTTAGGATGCTTGCTGATATGCTGGCCTTCAGTTCTTTTTAGGAAATAAGGGTTATATAGTATTAGGCTTCCTTTCTTTCTTTGACTGTGTATAAGAACATGTTTTATTCTGCAAGGGAAATATCAGGTTTGTATTAGGTACTGTCTTTACACAAATGTAATCTCCAATTGTAATTGGAGAGAAACAGCAAGTTCAGTTGCAGCAGAATGGAAGCAAGATTTTTAAACATGACAGTACAGTAATAGAGATCCATCTCTCGGATTACTTGTAATATAGCGAAGGACACTTTCAAACAAAGATAAAACAACATATTTATTTAGCACCTCTCTTTGAAAGCCACCTATCATGGAGGAATTTGCCTTTTGTGGCTAAATGTCTTTTGAGTGACGTTTGTAGAAGAAGGGTTCTAAGATACTTTTTTGTTTTGCATGAACTTAATTTTGAAAACAAAACCTACAAACTTCTTTTATAGATCTGTAACTACATTGGGGAAAAGGTATATTCTTATTTGATTCCAGTATGTCATTCCATGCAAAGAAGTATGGTTTTCATTGGTTCTCATATGTTAAAGTCACTGTTTCTTTCTGAGTCTTACACTGGCCTGCAGAATATATGAAGGGAATTATCTAGTTGTTTGGTGGTAGGGCACTTGCTCTATATGTGAATAAGGGATCTTAGACAGATCTTGGAGAGCTACTGCTACCACTGATCTAGATGTGCCAGTTGTTTGATTCAGCATAAGACTGATTCATATGTTATTTAATTTTATAAGATTGTACAATGGTTCATAACTATGACAATAATAACCATAATTACATGGAGAACTCAAGTCAGTGAAACAATAAAGTAGTACAAATGTACAATTATAATTAATCAATATGAGACACTAGAAGCCATTTAATAGTTCTTAATAGCATATAAAATCAGAACTACATTATCTTTTGGTTGGTTTTAGAAATAAAATAGAAATGAAATAGTTCAGGTTTCTGGAGATGTTATTGAGGAAGCTCAGCTTGTTATAGAGGCCAGTTTTGTAAGATACATAAAGGCTTTTTTGCAAGAACCTAGAGGAATAGCTTCTCAGGTATTTGGGTTCAGTCCAATATCTCTCCAAAAAGCCTCTCGCGTACATTTTCCTGGTACTTACACCCTTACGCCCTTTTGGCCTGTCCCCACTGATGTTAACTTTTTTTCCTGCCGTAGAGCCAAGCAGCATACCTTTCGGGCCTTAATGGAGCCTCGCTGACTGGCACATATCCCCATCTGCACTCCGTAAGTGCGTTACCCTCTTCTGTCTGGATGCCACCCTTTCATGCACCTTGCTTTCTATCATGCCCGCCTTTTGCTTTGCAGGCTTTTAGGCTGCCGTCAAATGATTCTGCACTGTGGCAGTTTTCTAAACATTGATTCACCCAGTCCTGTTTAGAGAAAGTAATTTAGCTGCGTGATAAAACTACCAAGCAAATCTTCCCTGTCCTTGCATGTAGTATTTGCTTTACACATGTTGCTTACAGATCTGGAGGCACCTACACCAACTGCAACACTCTGTGTCTCAATGGGCAGCTCACCAGTCAAGATGAAGTATAGAAGTACAGTGGTCTCATAATAGTTGTTGGTGATAGTTTTCCTCAGGACAATTGATAGCAAAGCACTATTTGTTTGTTTGTTTGTTTATTCAATTTGTATGCTGCCTTTCGCCCTTTCTTCTCAGGGCGGCTTACAATGCATTTAAAAAAAACCATTATAAAAACATTTAAAAATTAAAACATTAAAATCCATTCACACTATTCATGGCCGGATCTCGTAAGATCGCAACAGCAAGATCAATGGCCCCAGCCCTGCCGGAAAAGCCAGGTCTTCACCACTTTTCAGAAGGCCAATAGGGTGGAGGTGGTCCAGACCTCAGGAGGTAACTGGTTCCAGAGAGTTGGGTCAGCCAGAGAGAAGGCCGTCCCCTGCGGGCCTGCCAGTCGGCATTGTTTAGCTGACAGGACCTGGAGGAGACCAACTCTGTGGGATCTCACTGGTCACTGGGAGCTATGTGGTAGAAGGCGGTCTTGAAGATAACCTGGCCCTGAGCCATGTAGAGCTTTAAAGGTAATAACCAACACCTTGAATTGTGCCCAGAGACCAATAGGGAGCCAGTGCAGCTTGCGGAGAATTGGTGTAATGTGGGTGTATCTAGGTGCACCCACGATAGCTTGTGCGCTGCATTCTGGACCAACTGTAGTCTCCGAACACTTTTCAAGGGTAGCCCCATGTAGAGCGCATTGCAATAATCTAACCGTGAGGTGACATGTCTCATAATCAGTTTTGCTACTTTGATAATGTTTTACACATGAACATATAATACTTGTACTGTAACATGAACATATAATACTTATACTGTCAGCTATTGGCCTTAACCCAAAGTTATCTAGTTTAATTGGTAGTGGCTCTCCAAGGTTGTGGAAAAGTTTTATGAGACCCATTTTATTAATAAGAAATGGCAGGGATTGAACCTGCGTTTTTCTGTATGTTATATTATGCATACTACTGCTTGTTTATGTAGCATCTTGGTGCCTTCTCAGACAGAAACTTTACCAACTGCAGAGATCAATAACTAAATCTCTGAGCTTCAGAAACCTTCACTTGATACAATTCTGTTATTGCCTAGAGTTCATATCTAATGCTAGCTTGGTCTCTCTTGCTCTATAGTGGAAGTGGATAATGTGTTGTCCTTCAGATTTTTTTTGAAATTTTAATTCTCATCAGCTGTTACTGTTAATAGTATTGGCTAAGAGTGATGGCAAAGGCCAAAAATAATCTGGAGGCCTGTTTATTACTATTGAGACAACCCATGACTCCTTTGGTCATCGTTTCAGAGATATTTCCTTACCAGATTCCTCAGTGCCTTCAGCAATGGCAGAATTTCCAATGTATTGCCTTCACTGGAAAAGCTGGGATACATTCAGAGATATATCAGCTTTGAAAATAGTCCATGTTGAACTTTATAGCACAGTCAAATGTCAGCATAGGAAATGTTTTATGACATTTTGTATTAGGTCATAAAGTGTTTCATGATAATTTTTAGTGTCATAAAATGTTTTATAACATTTGCCAAATTTCAATTCTACAGGAGTCATGGCTCCCAGATTTTGGACACATTCTATAAGCCAACTCATTTGAGTTATCTCAATTGAAAAGTTTTGCCCTATGGTGCACCATTTTGGCCAGTTAAAGGTCATACAGATCAGAGTTTAGTAATATATAGATCCTTCCTCAATTAATCCATTGGAAATTTGTCAGTTTTTGAAAAATAACATTCAATAAGAATGGCAAATTTCCCCTTCCTGCCCTACTTTTGTGCTTTGCTGTATCATTCATTTTTAATAATGATGGTCCTTGTGGGACATTCCAACATTTTCTGTAAAACTGTATATAATTATCTGAGAGTGGGATCCTAAGATCACTGGGGATATATTTAGTTCTTCATTTCATAAAGTTGTAGAGCTGTGAATTAGCAGTCTTTCCACTCTGTTTGTATCTGTGTGAGTTGGGATGTTTTGCTCATTTATAGTTTAGTTCTTTGTCCTAATATAAACTAGAAAATAATTTTACTGAGGAATGCTTACCTCAGTGCTGGGATAATTAGCAAAAAGAGAATTAATGTTTGCATTTTCATTCATCAGAAAGGAAGGGATTGCAAGACAATAAGCAGACACACAATGAGAAATACACACTGAAAGAAATGGACTAGCATTGGCTGTTTGCTTAGCATATTTGCAACTCTGATTGCTTAGCATGTTTGCAACTACAAGCCAAAGGTGAGAAAGTGACTAATCTCAAGTTATAGGCAGCAGTTGCCAGACAGCTAATTAAAATCACAGAGTTGAGCTTGTTATCTTGCAGTTAGCACATTTTGGTTTAAGTGCTGTACTATAGAGAAAAACAGCTCAGGAAGAGATAGCTTGTTTATACAATCTCTGCTCTGCAAGAGGGAGGAAAGAAAAAATGGCACAGGACAACATGTAGTGATTGACAGTAATAATGAATATGTGACTGAGAAGATACCACAAAGTTCGTAAATAAAGGCATGGTTGCAAAGTCATTTTTTCATTACTATTGTAACTTTGAATGGTTGCTACATGAGGTCTACCTGAATTGAAAATTACTGATCTTCCTTCTTGTTGATTTTATTCTTCTATCTCCTGTCCTATAGAAGCTGATACAGTGTTCTTAAATGTGGTTCAAGATGGTGATGGTCAGTAATACACAATATGAATTGGATACCATTTCATAAAATACTTCTCTGTTATTTTTTATTGATAATTAGGATAGTAAAAGAGAATTTAATGCATATTTATACATGAAATGATTATTGTAATTTGTGTATATCTGTGTAGAAAATATTTATTTTCTCGGTGTAGAACCTTGTATAGTAGCCATTAAAGAGTCATTAAGGTATCCTGAGAGTCTGCTTCTTACAACCTCTTATGTGCTGTGGGATTACCAATTGAATGAGAGATAAAGGAATACAGGAACCATGTTATAATCTTTTTTCTTCCCCACAATTTCGTAATTTTCTTCAGGATGAAGTAAGGCTGAAGCACAACTAAACATTTGCTTTTTTCCAGTAATATTTGACATTAACAAGCTGGCTTTCCTTCCTCTTTTTCTCTTTTCCTGCATGCAAATCATTTCAACTGTACAAGATAGCCCAACTTGGGAGGCAAAAATCATCGTCAACTCCTTGTCTTCTCCCAAGGTACATGATGTCTCATTTTGTTATCCACAGTTGCCAGAGCAAGAAGTGGTGAATTTGTTCATCCCAACACAGGCAGTAGGTGCCATTATTGGAAAAAAGGGCCAACACATTAAGCAGCTAGCAAGATTTGCAGGTGCTTCAATCAAGGTAAGATGTGCAATTGTACCATCACCCTCTTTTCTCTATTGCTATGTTTTGTTTTGTTTTGTTTTGTTTTGTTTTGTTTTGTTTTGTTTTGTTTTTCCATCACATAAACCAAATTCTTATACTGAACTTTGATCAGAAAATGAGGGTGCTGGACTAGGATTGGGGTTCAAATCCATCGTCAGCCAAGAAGGACAACCATTCTCCCTCAGCCTAACTTACATTATACAGTTGTTTTTGTGGGGATAAAATGAAGGAAGATCCCATGTAAATTGTCTTCAGCTCTGAAGAACAGGCAGGATATAAACTAAAAAAGTAAAGAAAAATAATTAACTAAGACTAAGGAATTTATTCACCTTCAAATAATGAAGAACTAGCAGCTCCAGCATGCATGACCAAGTAGTAAAGGGACCCTGGGAGTTCCAAAAATTTATAAAGAGCTTGGCAATATTTGGGGAACAAGGACTGCATGAGATTCTGGGGCTACATGTATGTACCTGCAAGAACATTTCTGTAAGAATTTAATATATAAGTGCTCAGTTACATGAAAATATATTACATTGAAAATCTAACCAGTCCAGGATTCACTGTCATGACACTCTACTCACAAAAACTTTCCTGTAAACATTTATTTCTTGCTGTAACAAACAAGATAAGAAACTTTTCTTTTAGCAGTGCATCTTTCTTTAAGTAAAGCAGTAATCTGCTGAGATCTTTAAAAAAAAACAAATTTGCTCTTTTCCCCACTTTCCTGCTTTCCTGCAACTTTTGTGATAAGCAGGTAATGAAACAGTGAATTATATGTATCTTTTCAAGAATTTCATACATAACTATTTAAGTAAGGGTTAAGTAATTCTTAAGTAAGAATTTCATACTTAACTACACTGTATGTATGTGTATCTATTTCTACAAACCCTATATCTACTTAAGAGTTAAGTAAGGATATTAATTATACTTTGCTGCCAACCTGATAGAACTGGTGAGAATCATCAGTTCTTCAACCTTCTCAGGTCTACTGTCTAAGAAAACCAAGTTACTTTCTGAATCTCTGTGCCTCTGTGTCTTTGGGCATTCTCCTAACATACTGGTTGCCATTTTCTTTCTTTCCAAAACACAAATATACGCATACATACATATCTGTCTGCTAAACTGTAAGCAAGACTGCTAAGAAAGCAGGGAAGACTTATTTCACATATAACTCACTTATTCTTCCTTCTTTGCACGCCTTCTGTCAGTAGACTACTTAGGATAGTGAGCTATTGTAGTGAAAGAAGTAATTTTTTCACCTGATAATTATCTTAACACAACAGCACTTTCCAAAATCCTTTTAGTGGGCTTCCATATACAGTAAACTTATTGTTCTGAGAAGACCTTCCCCCCAAAATTAATAGTACTCCTAGGCAGAATAGCTGACTGATAGACTGAACAAACGTTAGCTAATATTGAATGTAATCCACAGGTTAGTTATCCTTTTATACCTTATTGACACCAAACCATAAAACCCTTCTTTTCATTCATTTTATGAATTGCAGTTGGTTGCTTCCTACCTATCCTCTGGGTAATGTAAATTACTGAGTACTGCAAACAACAATGTACCAGTGAAAAAGATGAAATATTTGTGGGGAAAGAGAATTCCTTCTAGAGAAATAACTGCAGATCTTAGCTATGGACATCTCTTTAGAAGGCAATTGTTTTCTCCCAACCTTCAAATACTGTAGACTGATGTAGAAAAGACAACTGGATGAGTATACAGAAAAGCAGTGTATTTAAGAAATGATTCATTATGGGAGACTGACTTAAGTAACTTCTGGGACTGTCTGATGAGTCAGCCTGATTTGTCCTACATTACATGAGCAAAGCAGCTTTGGGTAAAGTTTCACCAATCAGAGTAATCTGTGAATGAATCCCCATGAATTAGACTTTTGGATTGCAATTTACGATACACCAAAACTACTGCTGAACATATTGTTCTACACAGAACATACATTCTGTGTAGAACAATTGCTAATTTAAGAAGTAATTATTTTTTTAATATGGTTTTCACTCTGAAGCTCATTCCTGTGGTAAAAATTGAGAAATGAGACATTTTCCTTAAGAAAAAAATTGGAGACTTTGCTGAACTCCAACAGGGTGTTTTGATGTGAAATCTTTTGCTTTTTGCAAAATGGTCTCTCTCGTATTTCTTTGTTCTCACACACTCATCTTCTTCAACTAGTATTGAGATGTAATTATTACATACTATAATAATTATTCTATACTATATTATTACAGGATTATGATTCCCACAATCTCCTATGGGAATGGCTAAGAACTTCATTGCTATCTAAAATATATAACTGTTGGGAAAAGGTATCTTAGATTAATTGCAGCAATGTTTTATCACCAGTGAAAGAAGAGTTTCTTTTCCCCCTTATTTTGAGCAAGAGGCTCCATCTTTTTTTTTTCTTTGATTTATATGCCGCCCTTCTCTGGAGACTCAGGGTCGCTTACAATGCGTTAAGCAATAGCCTTCATACTTCCGTATATTTATACAAAGTCAGCTTATTGCCCCCACAATCTGGGTCCTCATTTT
>JANHZT010004668.1:403558-416391 GCA_032468215.1 Stegonotus admiraltiensis | reverse complement strand
GGCAGGAAACAGCCTGTTTCCCTACTTCCAGTGAAAATCATATGCACGTTGGAACTGAGCTCGCGTGCCCACTGAAATGGCTCCACGTGCCACCTGTGGCATGTGTGCCATAGGTTTGCCATCATGGCCCTAGGCAGACACTAGGAAGAGAGAGTCATTTAGATTTTGGCCTCAAGTTAATACCTAAACATCAAAGCCATATTTGCATAGGGCTGGAAAAGATTGGAAGCCAGTGCAACTATTAAGGTACTGGCATCTCATGATTGTATCAATCAATACTGGTTCAAAAAAGGTCCCTCCATTTTAGCCTCTGAAGATCCCAAACTTTTCAGGAGGTACCCTTACATACAACACATTACAATAATCCAAGTAGAAAATGGGTTTGTTTCCTCTATCCAGATATGGCTGCAACTGGTATATTAACCAAAGCTGATAACTTGAGCTTCTAATCACTGAGGCAACTTGTGCCTTCAGTGATAACAGAATCCAGGAATAATCCAAGCTGCACATTTGAATTTTGGAGGAAATTTAACTTCTCTCACTGCCAGAACAGATTAACCACCACTCAACTAAGCAAAGTTAAATTAAGCTTTAGTTTTTAGCCCTCATCTAACCTGTTAACTTGCTCAATACAGGTCACCTACTGCCCTCTCAGATTAAATAAAACAGATATCATCTACATACTAATATCATGACCAGCGGCATAGTATTTAGTAGGTACTTGCCAATATGAACACATTACATTTGTGCTCTGGGACCTTCACTGGCTTCCAATTCTTGCATGCAATTCAAAGTGCTCATTTTACCTTTAGAGCAAGGGTCTGCAACCTTAAACAGTCAAAGAGCCATTTGGACCCATTTCCCACAGAAAAGAAAACACCGGGAGCCACAAAACCCTTCCTGTGCCTGACTATTTCTCAAGCAGCCACAAAACTAGCATATGTAGTTGAATTAAATGTTCTGCTTTCTTCTGAAACTTTTCTTTTCTTGGATTTATCCATGGTTGGCCGACCAGGGGTTGAAAACCTCAATAAATCGCATGCCGGTGGGTGTCACACATTGGCGGTGGTGACGCATATTTTGAATGACAGGGAGCCACAGCAGAGGGGTGAAAGAGCCACATGTGGCTCCAGAGCCGCAGGTTGCTGACCCCTGCTTTAGAGCCTTACAAAGTTTGGAACTGAAATCTCTCGAGGGCATTCTCCACTCAATTTCAACTTCCTGACTACAAAGCTCCCAAGCAAATATATTAGTGGTCCCTCTTCTCTGAGAGACTAGGATGCCACTGTTTTTATGTGGTGGTGCTGAATGCTATGGAATAGCCTGCTGTCTGAAATCTGATCAGTTTCTACTTTGTTAGGCTTCCGGGAATTATTAAAAACAGCACTTTTTAAGACTTAAAGATGTAGCCTACTATTTTTACTGCTTTTTAATTGCCTGTTTTATAATTTTATTCATGTTTTAATACTCTTGTTATGTAAAATCATTTATACTATACACATTTTATTAAGATTGTAAGTCGGTAAAAGTTCCATGATTGCAACAGATTTAAAAAAACTAAATAGCTGATTCAGGATATTATGTTCACTGGTATCAAAAACACAGTGAAATCCAAACAAGCCAATTGGGTGGTATTTGCCATCTCCTTCTTACATAAGGGAAGCCAAAATAGTTTCTGCCTAAAATCTAATCCAAAGATGACTCCAATCAGTTTCATCTAAAAGTTCTTGAAAGTAATTAACAATTCCAAGCTTACACATCTTATTCAATGGGGTAATAATAATCAGCCTACTGTTTCCACCACAGAATAACAAATAAATACCTGTCTCAAGAGATAGAGCAGCATGAAAATTGTTTCCTAAAGTATTTCAACTCACCTGTGTAAATGCAATGGGTTTATCCCTAGAGACAAACTCTGCAAATTTGCAAGTAAACATTCCACAGTCACTGCCATTTAATTGCTGCGGAATTTCCTAAGATTGAGAAAAGGAGATATACAGGAAAGCCTATTAACTTTTTCTTGTTTTATTTAAATTACAGATCATTGAAATCTAAGAGGTTATAATACAGCAATTCTATAACAGATCATCAACAGGCATCTAAATTGATTGCTCAATTTCAGAAAATTTAAATAACAATCTGTACTTTAAGGAACAGGAGATTCCTAAAGATTCACAATCTAAGATATGTTTATTTATTCATTCAAATTTTACAGGCCACCTACATCATGAAAAAGTAAATTTGGGAGTCATACCATAAACTTTAAAAACAATTAATATATAAAAACTATTATTATTAAAAAGATGAAAAACGCAAGTCTAAAAGAGAATAACAGATGTTAATAACCATGGAATCACTTCTATATCTCATTGGTTCCTGGGATCTCTGGGCCTGATGGCATAACCAGATTTTGAGGGACTTCTGGAAAATCAACAGGAATAGAGCCAGCTCATTTCAGGGGGAGGGGAATTTCCATAAAGCAAGTGGCACTCACCAAATGCAGCTCCCATACAGGACCCATAAGCATGCCTCTTCTGCTGAATCTGGTGGGATATTCAGGAAGAGACAGTCCCTCAGAAAACCCAACCCATGCTCTGTAAGGCTTTAAAAGTCAAAACCAGCACCTTTAATTGGACCCAGAAACAAATTGGTAACTAATGCAGCGCATGGAGCAGAGGTGTAACTTGTACTGCTCTAGAGATACACATAACCGCCCTGCACTGCTGCATTTTGCACCAGCTGAAGTTTCCGGATACTCTCAAAGGTAGCCCCATGAAGGGGGCATTACAGTAATCCAATTGGGAGGTGGACTAGCGCTTGAGTGATTGTGAGCAGAGCCTCCGATCTTGGAATTGGTGTAAGTAGCACACAATATGAAGTTGTGCAAAGGCTTTCTGTCAGGTCCGAAAAACCTGGAAGTTCAGATTAACTGATTTTTTTCCTAAAAGCCTATCTAAGGAATCTTCTTAACAGTCAGCACCTGGTTAGAGTTAGATAAGGATCAATGGTATTTGAGCGGGGTTAGTTCACTTGTGGTTACGTAACAACTCTAAGATGATCCCTCTTTTAATTCCTCCCCCTGGCTCTGCCAGTCCTTCTCCTACACTTTTTGTTCCCATGACTGACACCTGCTCTTCAAAGCATGATTCCTGAGTCCAGGAAGAGTATGAGATTACACATAGGATCTCTTTGGGACAATGCAATCCCATCCAGCAGCAAAAATAGAATAAACCTGGAACTGGCAAGTCCACAAATCCCAAGTCTTTCCAGAGTTCAGCTGAAATCTGTTTTCCCCATCCAGACTCTCATAGCCTCCAGGCAACAAGATAAAATGTGCACAGCAACACTTAATTTGCCAGAGGCTAAGATGAATAATTGGGAATCCTCAGGGTACTGATGACACCTCACCCCATGGTGACAGATAAGCTCACCCAGCAACTTCCTATAGATGTTGATGGACAGAGCATCAAACCCTGCAACACCCAACATAGTATGAGCCAAAGGTGGCATCTCTCCCCTCCCCATCACCAATGACTGGAATATCACTTGATGTTTTAGAAACTTTCACCTAATACAAGACATTTTATTTTTAATAAAGCATAGGTTTATGCTGGAGATTCAGGAACTACACAAATATCCATTTAAATAGGAAACGGCATCTATATTTTGCACTTAAATCAGGTCTAGATATAATAATTCTAGTTAAGTATCTATGATTTAGTAAATCAGACCTGAGCACCTTCTCTTACCCAACATATCCTCCCATACTTCTGAAGTGCTTTAATTATGTGTTGCTTTTTAAACCACAGACCCATTTTATGTGCAATAAGGAAGCTGTGGTTTGAAGAAGCCACAACTAAAGTACTGAAATCAGTATAGAAGGGAAATTGGGTGTGTGAAGACTAAAACATTTATTCCTAAATTAATACTTGAATCTTGCTGAAATGACCATTTTAGAAGTTTAGATGCACAGTAGAAATGGGGGGGAAAAGAAGTTGCACATACATGAGGCTTCATACTGTAAAGTGTCCAAGATGAAACATTAATATCCAGGTTTTTCTTTGCTTTACTTTCCTCTTGCAGATATTGTCTGTTCAATAAAATCATAAGAAACAGTGATAACATTTTCCTCAAGAATTAAGATCATTACTCTTCAGAGGTAATAAAGTTTTGCATGGTGTATTTTTAATACACACAAAAAGTGAAAAAAATATCCACCCAAAGTTTACAGCGGTCAACAGAAGTAATGGTTCATTTTACCAATCTAATAAAAAAAGTAAAAAGGGATATTTTTTGTACTACTAGATATCTACTTACAACAATCTCATGCAGATCCTGATGCCATTTTGTCCCATTGAATCAAAATATTTGATAGTTTTTCTCCTCAAATCTATAACCTACAACAAAGTGAAGATTTTAGTAGAATCTGGCAGGCAACCATCATATTATATCTTCATCACCCAAAGAATTTCAGAAAAGCCAAAATGTATTTACCACTAATGCCCAATGTAGTCTGATATGAATAGGCACCAAGATTATGTCATGCTGGAATAAGTCAACTTCTTTAGTCCATCTTTTTACTGCATTATAACCCATAGAACTTAGCTTGGAATAGAAGAAAGTACTGAAAGCGTAAAGTACTGGAAATCTTTGCATTTTATTTCTCTCAACCAGAAGATTCATATAGAAATTAATGACCTATAATCAAAGAGAAGAGACAAGATAAGAGGAGGAAATACAGACATACATAAACATACATCTACTAATTCAAATGTACTAATAAAATGCAATTAATTATCAGGGCTATTTTTACACAAAGCCTTTATTGCAATATTTCTATTCTTGAAAAATAGCCCTGAGAATTGCTTTTTATTAGTACACTTGAAATAGTGTACAGGCAGTCCTCATTTAATGACTGCCTTGTATAGCGATCATTTGCAATTATAGAAAATTATTAGAAAAAGTAACCTTGTGACCAATCCTCACATTTATGACCTTTACAGGCCTGTAAAGAAAAATTGAAGTAAATTCAGAAGCAAAGCTGTGGTTCCACTTAACAACTGCTTCACTTAATGACCAAGTTGCTGATCTCGCTTGTGGTCGCTAAATTAGAACTTCCTGTAAGACATACAAAGGGCTCAGGAAGTTACAATTCAATAAGGCAAAAAAGGGAACTAATCCAGTCCAGAGGCCAGTTCCAGTTCCCACCTGCCCTGAATAAGGTGTGATGAAACAAGCTTAAAAAACAATAACATTTTCCTTATTTAGGAAAAAGATGCACACTGGACAAACTGTCATGAAGCAGCTGAAGTGCCACTGTGCTGCCTTTCCATCTGTTTCTTATGAGAGAAATTAAAAGCAGAAAGGGATTGAGATGATCTCACTCAACATTTTGCAAGCCAGATGTACTGGTCTGACGGGCAATTTAGGCCTCTAGATCAGAAGCTTTCCAACCCTGTGATAGAGCACTACAGTTATTTCTACAACAAAGGACTAATGAAACTTTAGCTACTAATGAGTAAAATTATTTTACCACATCATTGAGCCACTGCTGGTTTCTTAGCGTTTGAATGTCTCTTCGTGTAATATTCAGCTTGAAGGCGCTAGTCAAAATTTCATCATCTTGACCATAGCTCAGAGCATTTGCTATCTCTTTTTCCATATCCTGAAAGAACATTTTATACTATGAAGGTCATAAACAGTTAATATTAAAACTAAACTTAGTCATTTTGAAGAAGTGAAATGAGGGTAGAAACAACATATTCAGGTTGTTTTATATTATAAAGAAAAAAGTGAACACAAATATCTTATTTCTAGCATACTTTATTCTGAAAATAACAGTTTTGGTATAATCTAATTTGAACGACTATTTCTTGACATCAGTTACATTCCTATACTGGGAAAAATAAAGACAGAACACATCTGGAGCTAATTTCAGGTAAACTTAGTCCTTTAATGCCTACCTTTGTAAACTCAGGGAAGCACCCTGAAGCCTTTTCCAAACCCAGATACTTTTCTCTTATTTCAACCAGAGAACGTCTTCTGCATGACGATTCTTTCTGGACCAGGCTTAATCTAAGTGATACTTCTTCTGACAGATCATTTCCCATCAAAGGCTGCATAGACCTCTGTAAAGAAAATGGAAAAAAGAAACTGCCAAATCAAAGTCTGTTAATCGAATTGTTCATGGAAAGGAGTCCTTCAAAAGACAAAAAAATCCCATCAAAAGCTTCTTTATAAAACAACAAACTAGGAAATCTCTTTCCAATCAGACTGGCAGAAAAAAGGATCATTCAGTTGAGAAACTGTATCTTTTTCCCGCAGTGAACTCTTGGTTTATAAACTACAGTAAACTTTTAAAAGGAAGGGGAGAAGTAATGAGTTTATGGTTCCCTGAGGTTGAGTCATGGGATAAAAAAGAAGGGTTGACTCTTCCTCTGAGCCATTAGGTTGGCTTTCAAGGAAGAAAAAAAGTTGAAGGGTTTACTCTTTCTTTTTCTCACTCTTGGAATATGCCCGGCTACCAGCTCAGGTTAGGGGCTTGCAAGTGCTTCTTTAGCACTGCAGTCAACAGCATGGAAGGTTTTAGCAGAGTTGAACATAGGAAACTACCTCATAACAGACTGTTCACCAAGTCCAGTATTACCTATTCCAACAGTAAAGTTCTAGGATCTTAGTCATGATTGTCCACATCATATCTGAACTGATGTGGAATTGGAATTCATCAGGGACTGAACTTAAATCTTATACCTGCAAATAATGAAATTCATGTCACTGAGCTATTTGTTTCCTTTTCTCCCCCACTCATTGCAACACACATTTTAAACCACCCTGAACCTATAAAATTAATTTCCTAGAATGGTTCCTCACTGTACAATTCCAGCTGGTTTGGAAGGGAATCTTAAACAATACACTCATAGATCCATTACAAAAAAATCTGAACAATTTCAGTAAGTCATTAAAAAATACAACCATCATTCTGGTTTTTACTCTACATTATACATTTAACAATGCAGATTATCCATGTCCAGATAAGATAATTTCATTTTAATCAATATACTTCTACATGAAAAACAGGAAAACACTCTATTAGTGCAGTGTATATTACAATATTAACCTGTTGATTGGAGATAAAACAACTTGGCATCTAACAATTTTACTAGTCAGAACTAAAAAAGTTCTCAGACTCCAAGATGTTCCTTAGAAGTAAACACATACCTGCTATAACATTATGCCAAGTATTTCAATCTTATTATATTAAGATTGGACAAATGGTTCAAGAAGGTAGTATTCACAAAGGTTACTCAAATGTGGCTAAGAGATTTTAAACAATAATCCCTCCCTCCCTCCCTGAGATTATCCCAACCCATCTCTGAGGTAATGAGTGTGCTCCAGGCCCCCTCTATGAAACATTATGATCTTGCAGGACTGGGAAAATGTGTGACATCTCTATCACAGACCCTGCCCTCTGGAACGGCATCTCCCTCAGAGATATAGACAGTGTGCTCAGTGCACACCTGAGGTGTGGGAAGGGTTTTAAGATCTGGGGTTTGTGGAAGCCCTGTTGTAGTTTTTTGTTGTTGTTCTGGTTGTTTTAGCCTGAGTTGTCCTTCTTATGTTTTAAGTGGCCCAGAATCTGTTCAAGTAGGTGACTGTAACAACTTAAAGACATTTTAAAAAATGGAACGCTACCATTATAGGGTATAACAGAATCTTAAAAGCTTAACAGAGATTCTCTCTCTCTCTCTTTTCTCTAATAGTAAATAGAATCAAGCTAGGGCAATCTTGAATTCTTTCCTTGTTCCATCCCCTCTATTTGGGCTAATATTTAGATAACGGTAATTGAATTCCGCCTTCAAGGCCATCTCCACACAATTCTTCACAACAAATCATTTTTCTTTACACTTAAACCACGATCCTTGAGGGGTGGGGGAGGGAAATCCTCTTTAGGACTTCCTTCAAACTAATAACTTTATTTTGGAAATCTTTTATCTCGTCCCATTATACAGCAGACCACTGGCATCTTGGAATTTGTCTAAGGTGCTGGATTTTGAGGAGATTTTTACTTAAATTCTCAGTAGTATCATTGTGATTTGAGACCTTTGTAATTTGTCTTTCTCAAAATTAATATTTGCATTTTAATATTTAAATAGGAAGGATTCTTCATATTTTTAAATGAGTTTGATTTTTTAAATCTCTGGTGACATTGTTCTATTTCCCAAGAAGGGAGAAAAGTGCTTGTTTTTGTATATTTAACACAGTGTGGGGTGTGATAGCCCTCTCCTTCTGACACATCAGGGATAGGGACTAGGATACCAGATGAGGCTACTTTAGAAGGTAATGGCAACAGGATTTATCAAGTCACTATCCTAAAGCAGGCCAGGCTGAGAAAATCCCGAGGCATTCTAACAGAGGAGATTTGAGACTGCAAGCTTTCTATTCTATGTGTTAATTATCATTATTGTTAGGAAAATGATTGAAAAGGAAAATTTAAGATTCTGAAACGTAAGAAAAATAATACTTGGTTGAAAATTTTCAGAAGAATAGCCTGAATGGTATTTGAAAATTAATGATGGCATTCTAAGCAGCATCATTGTAATATATTTCATTTCTTGTAATTATTTTAATGACATGTTGGCTACAAATTTAACTGAATTCCAAAGTAATTATTAATAAAATTTAAAAGAAAAAAGACAAAAGTATCACAATAAAGAGTGCATCTCACCTCTTTTTTCTGTTCGAATACCTTTTCATGTTCTGTTGTTCTTTTTGCTATTGTTATTGATCTGACAGAAACATGGAGACGAAGAGGTTACTGGGAGTATTACAAAAGTAGAAAGAAACATTTTTATTATCAGAAATAATTTTACAAGCATTTTATATCTGCTAAGCTAATGCAGTCCTTCAGAATAACCCTATAAATGTCAATTATAGTGGAATACAAAGAATGAAGTGGAATACAAAGAATGAAGAACTAAATTATACATTGTTCAGTGGCTCATCCTTTCACACAAAAATGTTATTGCTGAAGTATTAGAAAATCACTACAACCATATAAAAAAGGATCTAGAAGTAAAAGTTTGGTTCAATATTTAAAATCTGTAAACATGTTAAGTAGTACAGTGATGAGAGAAAGCCTGTTAGCATGTTAGAATTATCTATGATTCTGCAACACTAGGCTCTATAAGAGATAAGACCTTCATCTAGACAAGGGATGTCAAACTCAATTTCACTGAGGGCCACATCAGGGTTGTTTGATCGGGGCGCTGAGGGTGCATGGCCAGGGTGGGTGTGACCAGCTCAATATCACTCGTGTCAGGGGCACCTGTGGTGGCCTGAGCACTCTGCAAGAGAAAACAGGCTCCTGAGCTTTGTTTTTGGCTGCGATGGCGTCCTGCAACCCTTTGCCAGCGAAAACGGAACTCAGGAAGTCCACCTATGGCGGTCAGGAAGTCCACCTCGCAAACTCAGTTTTCGGCTGCGACAGCCTCTTACAACCTTCTGCCAGCAAAAATGGAGCTTGGGAGGTCCGTCCACGGCCCTCGCAAGCTCTATTTTCAGCTGCGACGGCCTCCTGCAACCCTCGGCCAGTGAAAACGAAGCTCAGGTTTCGCTGGCAGAGGCACTGCGGGCCAGTCCTTTGCTGTTTCCAGGGCAGTCCCACGGGCCAGATCTATGCACCCTGAATGACAGATCCAGCCCCTGGGCCTTGAGTTTGACACCCCTGATCTAGACTATATTTTTAAACAGAAGAGATTCTTATTAAAAACCAAAACACAATACCATGTCATGATCTACTGAACACACTATGCCAATACTCATTTTCTTTGAGTCTGCGCTTCATGACACAGGATTATGGAAGTGAATGATGTCTTGATCGACAGAGACTTGCAGAACTTGAAAAATAGTTGTCAATGCTCATCAGAATAGGAGGCTTACAAAATTGCCATCAATGGTTAGACATTAAAATGTAAAAATGAAGAAAATGCACACTGTGACTAATTCCCAATAATAGTTGTCCAACAAAATTCACCACAAGAGCAAGGCATATAATATTCCAAAAGGCTATAAAGAATGCAAGGTAACAGCAAAGGATCTACAGGCCATTCCTCTATAGCCTAATGCCAGCAGTCATAAAAAGTAATCCCAAATGTGCTTTTTCAAGAGGCAAATGGACTTCCGTTTTTTCTTTGAAGAACAAAAGTAATGTTTACAGGAGGGTATCAAGGAAGAAATCACTATCAGAAAGCACATCCCTGCCCATCTTAAGTTTGAAAAGGAGTTTTGCAACAAAAAAATGATTCTGCAATGTGGTCAGATCACTTCAAAGTAGAAGTTTTATGCATTAAAGAGCCACATCGCATTAGGAGAGAATTAAATCTTGCATTCCAAAAAAACGAACATAACTCCAGCTCTGGAGCATAGCAGTGGAAATGGTATGGTTTCCAGCTGCTGTGCAGCTTCAGGATCCAGAGACCTTGCTCTCATTGAGGGAACAATGGATTCATTGAGGGAACAATATAATTTACTAGCCAATTCTACTGGAGGATGTCAGGGTATCTGCCTGTGAGTTGAATTTTAAATGAATTGGGCTCAAGCCACACAACAATGATCCTAAACAGAGCAAGTACATTTATAATAGAAGGGCTAAAGTAGAAAAATTCTGTATTTTGAAATGGATGAAACAAAGCCCTGGACTTAATCCAACAGAACCTCATGGCATAATCAGAAGCAAAGAGTTCATGTAAGAGAGCCCAAAGATATCAATAGGTTAAAGCAATTCTGTAAGAAAGATTGAGCCAAAATAAATATTTGCATGCTCATGTGCAGGTCTGATTATCAGGGACCGAAAATGTTAGGTGGAGCCAATGCTATTAAAGAAAGTGCCACCAGTTATTTAATCTAAAACTTTATATACTTTTTTCTAATAAAGATAATGTGTTCACAAAAGTTGTAACACAGAACATTGTTTTTGTGCTTTTTGTTTAAGGTAAAGCTCAGATCTCAATGTTAAGTCACAGTACTAAGGACACCTCTAGAGTTTAAAAACATCGAATTACTGTGTCTTTCACTGGAAAAGTTCCAGAACAGCATTATTAAATGAAATGTTTAAAAATTATACTACATCCACTATATTTTCAAAACATAGAAAAATATGAAGGAGCTTTTCATTTTAATTTGTCTCTTCAAATTTTGTTTTGTAAGTCTGTACTAAAGTTTATATGTAACACCCAATTTCAAATTTGCTTCACTCTGAACCAGTATATCTCTATCTATAGCACAAATGCTCATGGCTCATGGCTCGTGGCTCGTGGCTCATGGCACAGACAGATGCCAAAAGATGATATATAGAATAAATGCTCACAGTAGCACATAACTATTTAGATATGAGTGCTTTATTCTTCCACTTACGACACTTGATGCGAAACAAAACCTGATGCAAATATTTCCTAGGTTCTAACCTTCTCTTAAAACCACAAATTATAAACCAATGAACTTTCACTTACCTGCTCATATCATTTTTAGAGCCCAAGTGACCAAAGTTTTTGATTCCTTAAAGAAAGGATATAATAAAAGTAACTCAGTTGCCCTCCCTACACATTGGTGATATTTAAAGGAGCATTGGTTGTCTCACACATTTTACAGATGTATTCTTTCAGTTCTTAGTAATTAGCCTAGAAAAGAAAGCTTTTTAAAGAATTCAGTTATTGATGCAAACCAGTGGTGAAATGCTACTGGTTTGTACCGGTTCAGGTGAACCAGAAGTGATAAACAGACACCGCAACCAGTCATAAGTCCAAACCTGTGGCCAAGTGCCCACATAATGATCATATGACCACAGGATGCTGGCATGGCTACAATTCCAAGGGCCATTCATAATCACCATTCATCAGCACCGCCGTAATTGAATAAATGATTGTAGGTTGAGAACTACCTGTGTTGTCATTAACAGTTCCTTTTTTAAAAAAATTAAAGGAATAAGAAAAAAATCAGATGAAGCACAAACATGCTTAGAGTCAAAAGTGATGTCTACAAGCAGCAATATAAGAATCATCTTGCTTACTTCCAATAAAAATTAATATACTTCCTTTCTTATTCCTTCGCAAAGAAAAAGTAATAAACTTCAAAGCTAGTCCCTTACAGTACTAGCATCAACCAAGACTGCAGGCCAGATTCAAAGTGAAAAAGAAACCCTAAAGGAGGCAATGTCAGACCACATGTATTTTTACTAGGAAAACTGCATGTTATTGGGAATTGAGCTTGACTTGAAGGAAATATTACTTTTTTAGAAAGTTTATATGATGCTTGATACTATTATAATGCAGTAGGGTTAGGCAATGTTTTGATTTGATTTGGAAAAGGTATTGGAATACATGAAAGTAGCTCCCTCTCAGCAACTATTCAATCTTGAAAAAATGCAGCTCTTTCAATGAGTTGCAGAAAGATTTGGATCTACACGCATGCTTTCCAAAACACCTCTTCCAAACTGAATCTGCCTCGTGATTAAGTTAAGAGGGATAGCTAAAATGACAGAAGTTTAGATGTAGAAATGGAAAATGTAGAGATGGAATATACCAGTAATTAAGCTGTATTTAGTAGTATTTAAGCTGCTGATTATGGGTTTAAATCCTCACTAAATGGCTGGGCAAGACACTGCCATTCAACCCCACCTTCTTCATTTGGTAACAATTGTGTGAAAAAAATTAAAGAATTGCATTGTCAGTTCTTGAAGAAAAGATAGCATTAAAAATGTAACAAATAAGTTAATTTAGATAAGGTTTAGATCACGTGGACTGGGTAATTAATGTTATCTCCATTACCGTATTTTTTGG
>JANHZT010004668.1:332544-344823 GCA_032468215.1 Stegonotus admiraltiensis | reverse complement strand
TGTAAGCCACCCTGAGTCTCCGGAGAAAGGTGGCATATAAATTAAAATTAAAAAAATAAATAAAAATAAATAAAAAAGCTTCTCTTAGATTTGAGAGATACCCAGATAGGGCATAAAAAGAAGGGTGGACAAATCATTCAAGAGAATAAAAATAAATCCTGCAATGAGACTTACACCCTTAGTGTTATCCTGCCCCACTTGTAGATTCTCTATGATTCAACTAGAAGATTATGAGAAATCTGTCATGATAGCTATTATGGTATAATGGTTTTATCTATCCTCAAAAGTTTCCAAGAAGTAATTTTATACACATAGATACACATAGATTTAGAATCTAAATGTTTCTGGAGATTCTTGGTCATCCAGGTCATAGTTGTCCCAAAAGTGCTTTTTAAGAGGCAATCAGAATTTCTTGTTTTTCTTTGAATTCAAAGAAATATTCAAATAAAAAAGCATTGAAAAAGCACCTTTGGGACATTGTAGAATAGAAGAGAAGAGAAGAGAAGAGAAGAGAAGAGAAGAGAAGAGAAGAGAAGAGTAGAAAGGGACCTTGGAGATCTTCTAGTCCAAACCCCTGCTTGGCCAGGAAACCCGATACCACTTCAGACAAATGGTTGTCCAATCTCTTCTTTAAAACTTCCAGTGTTGGAGCATTCACAACTTCTGGAGGCAAGTTGTTCCACTGATTAATTGTTCTAACTGTCAGGAAATCTCTTCTTAGTTCTAGGTTGCTTCTCTCCTTGATTAGTTTCCATCCATTGCTTCTTGTCCTGCCCTCGGGTACTTTGGAGAATAGCTTGATTCCTTCTTTGTGGCAACCCCTGAGATATCGGAACATTGCTATCATGTTACCCCTGGTCCTTCTTTTCATTAATTTTGAGCAATTTTCTCTGAATGAACCCCAATCTTTTCTTGAGCACTTTACTCTCTCCTCAAATTTTCATAGCAGATTTATGGGAATCATGAAATACTTGCAAGCAGGAAAAAATGTTGAAAAATGTTGCTGCTTGCATTCCATTGGTTTTTATAAGCAGAGAGTCTAATACTAATCGGAATCTTATATTAAATCAAAATTACCTTTCCTGTTTGAACTGTGTAAATCTTCAGTACATTTTGGCTCTATGCTAATTAGCACAAGGCTTTAATGGGGTGGTTACTTGAAGCAGTCATGGATTCTCAGAATTTTGTTCACTTTTTTAAGGTGCTGATATCAAAGGATTTTCTGTTAGTATTCAAAAAGATTCAGTGGATATGGAGTCTGTATTTGCTCTTATAGAGAAGAGTGAAAAACCATTTGTGGCTGCTATTGAAGACATAGCTTTCGGAGGAGGCCTGGAGTTGGCACTGGGCTGTCATTATAGGATTGCGAACATGAAGGTAAGTTGTCTTTAAAGTACCATTTTCAGCCTATATATCACCTAGAGCCCCCTGATGTCTATGTATCTCTCCCAAACAAGTACCTATGAATTATAAAATGTTCTATTAAAAATTGAAAGATATCAATCCCAGAAAGCAACATGAAGAAACAGAAGATTATGGACATTTGAGACGGGAATGATGACGTGTATCATATTTCCTGTTGCAATTACTTTATTGTGGTATTTGCACGATTGTGCCATTGTGTGCATGGTATCATTATGGTTTACTGTGGATGCTATTTCAATAACAATAATTCCAATTGAATCAAAAAAGATCTTATAAAATGAATAATATGTAATCAAGGCAATGGATACTTATTATAGAACTATACAGCCCTAATTTAGCAACTGCCTCATTTAACCACCATTTGCAGTTACAACAGTGCTGAAAAAGTACTTTACTTATCATTATATATGATAATACCTGTAGCAGCATGACTTTTGTATGCTCAGCACTGGAAGAGCCTATGATATCAGCAATAGAGGAATGGTTAATAAAGTTGACGGAGCTGGAATTACTGAAGGAATTGATCTACAGTTCTAAGTCTTTTGTAGAAATTTTGCAGGCAATGGAGAAAAACCAAATTTTGACATATGGATTTGATGTTTATTAAAATTTTAAAAGGTTAAAATATTTTTTCATTCTTTGTATATATTTGTGTTTTCCTTTCTTTTTATTTATACTTTTTCACACTTCTATCTCTATTCTCTTTTTATTCTTTATCATTTCTTTCTATAGTTGGTTTAAGTTATTTTTTTTATGTTTATACTTTGTAAAATTTAGTAGAATTATTTTACAGAGGGAACCCACTTAGATATGTAAGATTGTGTTACTGATCCAGAAATCAATGGCTGGCGTGATGATACACCAACCTTAAATATAATTTTAAATTTAGAAAAGGAATAGAGAATCTAGGATTTTGAAATACAACTTTTCCCCAGATTAGTTGATCTTTTCCAACATTACACATATATATCCCCATATAGGCTTATATAGAGCAATTCTTTTTTAAAAAAAGTTAGAGGAAAAGATTCTATGTGTTCTATATATTGTAAATATTTACAAATATTTCATCCTCACTTCAGGCTCAAGTTGGTTTGCCAGAAGTCAAAATAGGTTTACTTCCTGGAGCCGGTGGGACTCAACGTCTTCCACGATTGATTGGGGTACCAGCTGCACTTGATATGATCGTCACAGGTAAATTCTTTCATCTGTGAATATACATATGTCATGTGCAAATAATAAATGTTTTTATGTAGTACCGAATATGCCTTCCAGAAATATAGGATAGCCTGACTAGAGTAAAAACATGCTTTACACTTTCTAGGTTTGTTAGATTCATCATCTGAAATGTTAGCTAACAAATCTTAGGTAGCAGCTAGAAAAGATCTGATAAATTAGCAGCACTTTAGATGGACACTTCACTAAGATGTGCACCTGAAAATAAGTGTGTGGATCAAGGAAATTCAGCTTACTTTTAAGAATATTAATTTTACATACAACCCTACAGACAAGACTGAAAAATATACAGTATTTTTGGGAGTTCTGTTATTCCAAATTAGGTTTGGCTTTCAGCTTTATTTTGAAGGAGACCGTGCTTCTCATGCAAATACATGATTTCTGAATGTTTCTAGATTTAGCACTGTTCTGTCACATCATCGCTGTATTCGTTGCTGGACTTATTATGTAGTCAACATTCACAAAGGCAAGGTGAAGCAGTGAATTTCTTGGATGTTATTTTTAAATTTTTGGTACTGCTTTGGCTTTATATTGATTATAATAATATTTTATTTTTTAAAAATTAAATATTTATTTAATAGTTTATATTAAAAAGTTTTTACCCATGACAGCTTATTTGTGCCAAACTCAAGACCACCAGTTTTGTGATCTGAAGTTCAGCGTCATGTTAAATAGCTATGAAAAATCAAAGAGCCACATAGTTGATTCCTGAGAACCTAGGCCAGAGCCAATTACCATTTTATAGGGTTCCGTTTGATTTTTCTGTCACCTGATCCCTGCTGATTTGTTAGTTATCAATTCTAATGTTTCAGCACAGAAGCCCAATAATGAGCTGACAAGCATCCTTATTCTCTAGCTGACTGCTGTGCTATAGAAGGTACCTGTAGAATACATGGCCCATTTGTGCCTTACAGTTTAGTAAGCAGTACTTGCTGACCCCTTTCTGCTAATGATATTAGTGGATTTTCCATTCTCTATTATTTTAGCATACTGTTCTAACACCTTATTGAGAATCAAAGATTTACCATTTTTATCTAGGGCTGGGGTTTCCAAAATTGTCAAATTTAAGGGTTGTGTACTTCAAATCCCAGAATTTCCCATGGCTGACTGAAGAATTCTGGGAGTTGAAGTACACATGTCTTAAAATTGGCAAGTTTGGTCTAAGCTCAAAGTAGTCTACCAATACCATACCTTGAAACTCCCAAAGAGCAGGTGGAATTTAAGTGAACCGTAAATGAAAAAGTAATATTTCTTTTTGTTAGGTAAACATGTGTCAGCTACTGAAGCACTGAAACTGGGGATCTTAGATGAGATTGTTGAAGAAAATCCAATTGAAGCAGCTATAAAGTTAGCACAAAGAATATCAGGTAAGAACATTCAGTTGTACTGGGCAAAATGTAATACAACAAATTCCCAAAAGAAAATACCAACCAGTAGAAAGAATTGTTTAGCTGATGTTACTATGTTACCAGTTCTCCAAACCACCCGCCACTTTGCCTTTCTGCTGTGTTTTTTGAACCACCATCCACAAAACTTCCTTTTGTTTTTGTTTTTAAAAGCAGGTTTTCTCTGTAGTATCTTTGTAAGTTGTGATGTTATATACAGTATTTGTCTTCTACTTATTAGTCTCTTCTCCTCTTTGTTCATAACTTCTTGCTTCTCATTTTTATTCTCCCCTTCCCCTGCTTTTTCTTGTTTCTCATCTACTTCTTGAATATCACATTCCTCTTTTTCCCCCAATCGTTGAATAGCTTCTACATTCATTTCTGTATCTTTAAACAATTCCTTTGTCTCTTTGCCATTTCTTAAGGATTCACGCAGACTTTTTAACATGCACAATATTTCTTCAGACATCTCTAGATCCATTTTATAATGATTTGATACAGCTTATAAAAAGTATATTTCTATTATTCCAATATCTCAATATTTTAAAAACTTCTATTTAATCAAGTTAGATCAATCCCATAGTTATACCTCCAAAACCCACATTTTATTTCAGAGTAATTTACAGCCTTATAGTTCTTCAATTGTCCAAATTTTAAAGTCCTATTTCCTTCTCTCTTTTCTTCTGACCTTTTCTTCTTTTGCCTCTTAGAATATTCTATTAAATAACATTAATAGTCCAAGTCCAAATTTGTCCAGGTTACTCCACTAAGTTCTTCCAGTCTTTCCAATCCATAATCCAATGGTCAATTTTAGTAAGATTTAGTTATTTGCAAATTAGTTCCTTTTGTAACTCTTCAAAAGGAAAGAAAAAAACCCCCACTATTGAATGTTCTCATATTTTCCCAGTCATCTTCTAACAACAGAGTCAAGGTCAGGCCATTCTGTTCTGTGTATCAGACTTTGTGTGTATTAGATTAGCTTTCATTAAACATACTGCGGCTATATTTTTGTAGTACTTCTCTTTCTCCAGTAGATGGCTCTCTTATGCCCCATCCAACATAAGCAATCTGTCAAAAACAGCTAATTGTGGGATAAATCCAAGGGGTTTAGAAATTCAAATAAACAAATAATTTCTCCCTAAAGTCACTTCCAGATTATTTGGGCTTTTTTCCACGCTGTCTGTGTTTTATAGCTTCTCTGGGGCTATAGCTATAGTTGTATAAAAAATGCTGTTGGGCTTTTTTTTTTGCCTTTTCATTTCTGGGTTTTTTGTTTTCCTCCATGTGTCAATTCCCTGCTATTTTAAGCTTAGGAGTTTTCTTTTCATAATCTTTTTGTTATTGCAAGTCATTAAAATAAAAGTTGGTAAATATCTCACCCAATTTCAATGTCTGTCCATATACTGCTCCTGCACAATCTTGGTTCCCGATTGTCCCGGCTTTGTGACTGCCAGCAATGGCGGCACTGCCTGCTGCCGTTCGGGGAGAGCTTGCTTCGGACCTTAACAAGGAATTTGCAGATTCCTTGGGGTCTGCGAAGCGCCTCTCCTTCCTTCACCCTCCCTACAAGACGGCTGTGACCCCGAAGGGTCTCCTGGCAGCAGTTACCAGCTGGATTTTCATGGGGCTCAGCAGAGCTTGCTATTTTCCAGCTGTTCTTGCAGAGGTTGCAACTGGAAGTCCTACTTTTGGTAATGTCTTTGATGCTGGAATATCTCTAGACTGTGTTATGCTGAAGAGAGATAGAGGAGGCTGGTTTAAATCCTAAATTATCACTAATCTCCTCTAGCTGGTCAAGAAAAGCTCTTAGCCATTTGTGAAATCAGAGATGAATTAAATGGATAATTAATTTGGGTTTCTCTCCCTCCTTAGTTCCTCCCCCACTGATTCTCTTGTCTCTCTTATGTTAAATCTTGCATCCACTTGTCAGTCCCTGGCCACCGATGCCCCAAATCTTGGGTAGATGCATTTCTATCTCAAACAGCTCCATCGTTAACCCGCTTGTCTACATGGAAGAAGGTTGTCCTGTCTTTTTAATAATTCTCTTGCTGCAACAATTAACATTCCTCAGACTTGATAGGGATAGAAAAATTGTCCCAGTATCAACTCTTTTGATTTTCCCCATAAGATGTGGCAGAGAAGCTTCCCTTAGCAACTTACATATGGATTATATATGGGCATGTATATAAGCTCCAATGTTGGACGAGGGTGGGGGGGGAGAATCAAATTTCAGTTTAAGTGCAAGGTTTATGTTCCTTTGATACTTTGGTTTTGTGCTTCTAAGGCTGCATTTCTAAACCTTGGCAACCATGCTGGTGGCGGAATTCAGAGAGTTAAAGTGCACACTTCTTCAAGCTGTCAAGGTTGAGAATCACTGTTCTAAGGATTCCAATAATAGATATAGTTCGTGTTTTTACCAACTGTGATGCTTTTGATTTGGAAGAAATTGTGATGGTCTGTTTAACACACAGTGCCTGGTCTGGAGGCGATTGTTGAGTTGGGTAGGACTATGACACTGTTAGCCATAAATGCTGGCAGTTCCATTACCTTGCTCAAATAGAACCCGAGCCATAAAAGTAGATTAAAATGTCTTAATTATATACACAAGTAAGAAAAGGCACCTCACCCAAGCAAGGAGATGAGCAGCTTAGAAAAGTAGAAAATCACTTTATATCCAGTTCAGAACTAGTTCTTTAATTTGGTTAGCATCATTTGAGACATCTCTGATGCAGCACACATGCTCAGTACCTTTAGTATGTTGCATGTAATATTCTACAGCATCCCATAATATCATTAGTATGATCTTGTTAATGCGTATCCTCATATTCAGGAAGTTTTTACATTATAATGAGGCATAAAGAAGATTGCAAGTAACTAAGTCAGGGTCCCCGACAGGTTTAAACCAGTTCTCTTCTCAGGCTGTACAGAGCTTTCTTGGTTCCCTCAAGGACTAGAAACATTAATCAAAGAAACTCCTAGTTGCTGGAAACATTAATCAGTGCTGTTGCTGCCATTAATACCTTGGTAAGGCCAGGTAACCTTTTCTTTCTTTTTTCTCTCTTTGGCTCACCTTTGCTATGCACCCCTGTCCTCGGCTGGGCCTGCAGGCAGAGAATGTTCTTTTGAGCAGCTGGAACATGTGCGGGAGATGCAGGAGAAACTCGCCCGCCTGCACTTCAGCCTGGATGTCTATGTGGAGGAACTTGTGGAAGATCAGAAGAAAACCATGGCTGACAGGAATCTGGACCAGCTGCTGACCAATGTGAGTGTCCCAAGCAACTGCCTTCTTCTCTTCTTCAAAGGACCCCTCGCTTTCCTATCCTCCTCAGAAGATCCACCTGTGATGAAATATTGTGCGGAGGCGGATTCCCAGAGGGTGGATTCCCAGGATGAGGGGGTGCATTCCAGAGGAGGAAGAGGCAGTCCGGATATCCTATGTGAGAGAAAGAGGATGAAGACAGCCCCTCCCTTCACAGAGCAAACGGTAGATGCCGATGGCTTGCAGAGTCCTCGGTCTGACAAGATTCCATCCATAGAATCAATAAATAGAGTTCAATAAAGAACTCAGCTTGGGAGAATTGCCACATACCATTCTTGATTTTGGACTTGACATCAATCTTGCTAGACTTGGGACTCTGCTATCAGCATCAACCATGTAATCTGAGAACTCTTAGGGAGGGGCTGTCTTCCCTCTCTTTCTCTCACACAGGATACCTGGGCTGAGTTGCCTCTTCTACCTCTGGGATACAACCCTGCCTCCTGGGGACCCACCTCCTTGCTCCCTTCCATCACATCCCGAGATTGAAGTTGGCTTGGTATTTTGTCCTTTAGGAGGAATGCAACACATTAAAACATAAAGTTCGGTTCACTGTTGCATGGATCCAGCAGTTCAGGATGAAGTGGTGGTGGGAGGCACAGCAGGCAGGGGCTGGAAGGAGGGGACCCACCTCCCCCCCTGCCCATGTGGGAGGAATGCAATCTCCAATGAAATGAAGCTAAAGCAGAGTTTGAATGGCTCCCTTTGAGGCAGAGCAGGAGGAGGCAGGGAGAGCCCAGAGACAATGCTGTGCATTTGTGTCCTTGGCCAGAACAAGTGGGATGCGATGAGGCTGGCTGGGTTCCCACAACACACTGAACGTGCCCCAGGTTAGTCTAGCCGAGGATGGGGGGCTTAGACAGTCCCTGCAGAAGGGCCCTTCTCTAGGCCTCCAGAGATGGAGTGAAATGGCACCGAGATGAGGTTGCATCTCCTCTCGTTAATTCTGATTATTCCAAACCCAGCCTGGCTACCACATACCTTTATCTTGTTTCATTGTTTAAATTAAGTTCTTGGAAGGGTAGTTGGGTAGCTTCCCCAATACATCTCCCTGCGCCTGGTGTGACGTGATCTTGGGATTCTGGGATTGTGCCTCCTGCATATGTTCATAATGCCTTTTTTGCTTTTTTTCATTTGTTTTTGCAGCTGGAAGAACTCAGCAATTCCATGTATCCTTTTTGTAGGGCCCAATGTGGTTCTCCTGGCAAATTGATCCGGAGGTGGGAAAGGAAGAAGGATGTGAATGGGGTGCTGTTTCAGAGAACACGTTGGCCTATGGGGAGGCAGTGCATGGGTGTCCATGGGAATGGTGATTCATTGTGCTTTAGGCTGACACCTAAGTCCAAATGACAGCCAATCTTTTGTTTACAATAACTCTAATTAAGATGTATTATAATTTCCCTGCCATTGGATGACTTGTACAAAGTACAGTTAGTCCTTGACTTACCACCCTAATGGAGCCTGGAATTTCCATATGTCATGATGGTTTTAACTTGAGACACCCACAGGACTGCCTTGATTTTACAACATTTTTTGAAGCAGTTGCTAAGCAGATGCTATTATGTTGTGGGCTGCAGTAGGTAACAACAGACAGCATAGATACAACAGCATTTATTGACTCAACTGGAACTGCTGAACAACAGGGAAATTCCTGTAATTTATACTCTGGGCCCACAGGGCCTCAACCAATCATAATACTTGAAAAAGCCCACCCAAATATGAATGTTCTACGTTTCCCTCCAAAACAGTTGAAGTTAACAGTTAGGGTCATCTAAAGGTTAGTTTCACTTTAGCAGGGCTTAACACAACTATATGTATTCAATACATAACAGATGCTGTGTTTGTTAAGAGAACTCATTATCCACAAACTGGTGTTTACTTCCGTTTCCCAGTAAAGAACATCATAAAGCATGGTCACATGACCCTGCAAACGGCCATAAATACAGGCTGGTTGCTGAGCATCCAACATGCAATCATGTGACTGCAGATAAGTACATGGCCATTGGAGCTCCGAATCTGGGTCGTAAGTACCTTTTTCAAGGCCCTGGTACCTTTGAATAGTTGCTATGCAACCAGTCTAAATTGAGGACTACTTGTATTACAAGTGAGCTCCTTTCTCCCATCAACAACCTATGGACAAAAATGCTGATTTATCTTAGAATTTTGGTAACAAAAACATAGCAATCCAGGCTAAAATGGCCCTGGGTGGCTCATGTATGGTGTGAAACCACCCACTCAATTGTTACAAGAGCCAACCTGGTTTAAGAGTGCTAAATTTTGCACCTTGCATAAATCCACATTTGGTCATGAAGCTCACAGACTGATCCTGAGAACTGTCAGTATGTAAACAGTCCATGAGCCACATCTATGTTGCTTGGTCCTCCCAAATTCAAGCCAGCAGTCTTAACAGATGTTTGTGCTCATCCTTCCAAGTAGACTGATTAGTGTGGGTGTACACTTCCAGGTTCCTCAATGTTCATCTTACATCCTGCAGATTCAATAGAGAGCTGCAATCTAAACTAAGTCAGCATGGCTGAAGTTCATATTATTCTTCATAGGATGAACCAATGGCAGAGACGTCCCTGGGTAGATGGGGGTCAAAAAAGGCAAGATCAGCGTTTCTCAACTTTGGCAACTTTAAGATAGTGGACTTCAACTACCAGAATTCCCCAGCCAGCAAGTCTGTTGAAGTGCACCCATCTTAAAAGTTACCAAGGTTAAGAAACATTAGTCAAGACAAGGACTGCAGCTGCACAATTGAAGCCTTGCCCTTCTGTTTACATGTATTTGCATCTGTAAAACAGTGTGGAACTTTGGTTGTGGCTGCCATCTTGGCTTTTTTCACCCCGAGATGCAATCTTGCATCAAGGTTAGCCAAGATTCCTTGCTGTTGGTCATTTGGACTGAGACTGATAGGAGCTGAAGTCCAAAACTTCAGGCAGCTGGTCTATCCAAGCTATAGAAGCCTGGAGAAATGGCTGCTCTCTGCCTCCTCCTACTCATTTCTTAACCCTTTACCTTAGACAAAAGCTTCACCTGGCTGAAAATCCTGATGTGGAAGAAGCACCCAACGCTTAGAAGAGGCATCGGGAAGGGCCAGCCCAGCCCCCTTCTGACGAGGCCTCAAGAAAGATGTCCCACAAGGATGTCAGGCAGGTAACTACTTCTGAATTGTGCTGTAAAAAGTTAGGGGCTGCTGGATGGAAGGAGGCAGAGGGACATAAGCAGCAGGACTGGAGATTGGCAGGAGGCAGAAAGCTCAAGGGAAAAGAGCCTGTCCTGCATGGCTACCAAAAAATAAAAGAAGCAAGGAAGGCAAAGAAGAGGGACCGGCCAGGATGCTCATCCTCTACATTGGAGCCCTGAGTTGAGCTGAGAGACCCCCTTTTGCTCAGGTGTGGCAAGAGAAGGATGCTTTTGGTTTCCTTCCCCTTGCAGTGTTGCTCCAGGTTCCATAACTGACAAACCTCTCCAGAAATTTGTGATGAGCAGCAGATGCAACACCAATGGCAGCCCTGCATTCTTGCTCCTCCTGCACCTCTCATTTTAAAAAAATAGTTTTGTTTTTGTAATGCTGCATGAGTTTGATCTCCTGCATCCTGTGCCTGCTCTGCTCATGGCCTTAGTCTGACAGCTGTATATTATTCTTTCCAAGAATACAATTACTATATTAGGGGTGGGACAATTGCTTTGGGAAGAGTTTGGGAAAAGCCCCCATTATTCTTGATGATACTTTTATTTTCCTCCTTTTTCACTTGGATCTATAGCTGTGGGGAACAGATGAATTCCAACAGCATCAAACGTGAAAGCGACTGGGGAACATTTGTGCTGAGATGATTCTTGAGAACAAGATCTATCCCTGCAACCCCCACTCCCCTCCAATCTCCCCAGCTGGGGATGTGCAGAATAAGGAGCAGGCTGAGCTGCTTGGTTTGCTTGTCACAGGCTGTCAAGTCAGAAAAGCCTTCAGCCGGGAGCCACCGCAGAACCAGATGGAGAGACCTTCTGCTCAGCAGTGGGGAAGCAGGGAATTCCATCCCAAAAACTATTTGGATCTACTATTAGCTTATTTCCAGAAGGCTTTGTCTGTTGCTGGAATTGGGGGGAGGTTTATTCCTTTGTAAGCGATTTCTAGGGAGAAGAGCCCTGTGTTGAGTTCACTCCTAACTGCGGACTCTGATTTGCATGAGCCATCAATGTGGTGCCGAAGAAAAACACACTTGAAATTACACTGTTTTTGGTTACTTTTATTGAAGGGGAGGGTGCTGCTCATTCTGAGATCTTCCTGTAGAACGGGTGGGGAATTATGGCCCCTTTATGACTTGTGGACGTTAACTCCCAGAATTTCTAAGACAGCTATGCTGGTGCGCGAATTCTGGGAGTTGAAGTCCACAAGTGAAAAGGGCCCATAGTTCCCACCGGTTGTAGAATAAAGCTTTAGGAGCGGCGTTTGATCATTTCCGTTTTTATGGCTAGGAACGTCGACGGTGGTGGGGTGGGGAACGGGACAAGAAGGGGCCGGCCGGCGTTGGAGCGTTGCTGGCGGGGGAATTCTGGCAGTCGAAGTCGCGTAGTGAAGAGGTCAAATGCAGCTGACGCCTCGTCACACATCTGACTGAGGGACCGACCTCTCACGATCCCGTTTTAGCCCAAAGAACCTGGCCGATCGGGGGGTGGGGCTTCGGGCACACAATGTTTCTGTGCCCCCCCCCCCCGCTGGAAATGATAGTACCTGCAACTCAGCGCAGCTGGAAAGCGGACCCCCGCCCAAACAGCCTCTGGCTGTGGCGCGAGTCGCTCTTCGCTGACGTCATCAGAAGACGCGATCGTCGTTTCTCGCAGCAGGATGCGGGAGGCGGCGGCGGCGGCGCGGCTGCAGGTGGGCGGGGGCTCGGCCGAGGGGGGCGCCGGGGTCGGTGG
>JANHZT010004668.1:318021-332444 GCA_032468215.1 Stegonotus admiraltiensis | reverse complement strand
CTATACCATTAGAAAAGCATTCTTATTTGATGCTACAGCACATTAACATACCAGAACTGAAACCCTTTATACAGCAAGCTTTACAAATTTATTTGCTTTTTATGGCAAAAAGAATTCTCATAATCCTGTCCTTCTATGTACATTGAACATTTATCCAGAATTATAAATGGACCAATTTATTTCCAAATAAATAAATAAAAATCACTAATCACTGCTGCTATGGTCATAATTTAATACTTTGTTGCAGTGGCAATTGATGGACACCAATGTTTGCTGTACCAACAGAGAAAACAAAATATATTATAAGTTGAAGGACTACTGGTTTTATGTCTGTATAAATTAATTTACTGAAGATAACATAATTAAGATCACCCATTTCTTTATGAAAGGCACTTGTAATCATAATATTGGAGATCAAGACTTTAATAATATTGAATAGTATGACACTGACTTTCTAAAACTTTGTTTCATAACTTGTGCTCATCAGTTCTCCTTCATGGAAAGGTTTGAAAATGGTAAATATTACCCTATAGCAGTGGACAATCCCTATAAAAGAAGATTCATTTGATAATCAATACGTGAAATTGTTTTGTTTACGCACTTTTTGTGAAACACACATTTCCAAAGATGCTTAGGTTTGGAGACAGATTCACAGATTTATATAAAAATCTTAAAGATAGTGAAAATATTTAAAATATATGTGGTCACAAATGGTGCAAACTCTTCTTCACAATGTATTGAGGTTTCTACCCCAAGCCCAACATCCAGAGACTGTACACCATCTGGAAAAAGGGCTGTCAAGGTCTACTGAGTGACAAAGCTGCTGTCATGGATGACACCTGGAGCATCCAGGAATGCATCAGTAAGAAAGCACCCAAAGATGAGCTCCTAGGAAAATACCTGAGGCACCAGCAGATACGAGAGGAAGGTCAAGCAAAAAAGATGTCATGGCAAAACAAGACCTTGCATAGGTTGTACAATAGACAGATATCTGTGGTGGCAAACATTGGAAAATCCTACCAGCGGCTGGAAAGGGCTGAACTAAAAGGCAGCATTGAAGCACTGATCATAGAAGCTCAAGAACAAGCACTAAGCACCAAGATCCATAGAAGCAGGGGTCTGCCATATTAGACCGGACCCAATCTATGCAGAGATACCTCAGAAACAGTTCAACACATAGTGGCAGTGTGTAAGATGAAGACAGGAACTTCATACACTGAATGGCGCAACCAAGAAGCTGGCATTGTGTACAGCAACGTCTGTACAGAATATGGGCTAGACCTGCCTAAGTCTAGACAAGAAATTCCACAGAATGTTGCAGAGAATAAGAAAACTAAGATCCTATGGCATGTTCAGATCCAGATAGACAGGCAGGTACTGGCCAATCAACCAGATATCATGGTAGTAGACAAGGACTAGAAGACAGTGATAGATATAGAAGTGTCAAGTGGCAGCACCATCAGGAAGAAAGAGTATGAGAAACTAAAGAAGTACCAGGGCCTGAGAGGATGTGGAAAGTAAAGGCCAAAGTGGTCCCAGGAAGAGCATTTGGGGCTACAATTCCTAAGATAGGAGTGGCTTCAATAGATCCCAGGAACAACAACATATTTTTCTCCCAGAAAAGTGCAGTGTGCCAATATAGTCACATACCACTTCCCTTTTGCTATATTTAAGGACTGGGAGCACCATATTTCCATTAAAACCACAACCAAATCAAAGTGTGTGTTTTCTAATTCATCCATCAAATCCAAGAATGTTATTTGATCAACTTCTGATTTTCATTTACAGCTACTTCCAAAACTATCTAAAGTCAACAAATCAAAGATAGGGAGCTAGAAAATGCACCAGAAACCTATGTGGGATAGGTCTTTTAAAAAAGACTTCTATATCAGCTTCAGAGAGTGCAAGAAGGCAGATCTATTTGCTGTTCACAGCTGGAAAACACCTGCATTATTCTGGTTTGGCTTTTTTCAGATGTGATCCACTGTCTTCAGTATTTTCAGACAGTAAGTCAACTTACTATTATCTTTCATCAGAAATGGCCAAGACTGAGTGCCTTTCCTCTTCCTATTCTTTTAAACGATATATAATTATTGGAACCACCACATCAAATTTAAAGTTCTTTATCAAAATAAGCCATGTAATTTTTTAATGAAATGCAGTATGAAATATTCCCAATACTGGTTTTCTGGGTCTAGATCAAAATTTTGGGCCAGCCATAATTTTTTTAAGTCTTTGTGTGTTCTAGTAGTCAAATGGAGAGCTTTAATAATTCCCTAATGCTTCTATGATGACAGCTATAACCACAACCATTTCTATCACTGCAGCTGCCCCTTTTCCAAATCCCCCAAAAATATCTGGAGCTGTTGCTGAGAAGAGCAGCTGGCTAATTCTTCTCCATGTGGCCATGTACGCATATAGAATACAAACATTGTTTTGAATAAAATAGTCTAGAAAGTCTTGGCATTCAGTGAATATACAGTATCATATCCTAACTGCATGCATAATTATTAATAAACTTTTTTCTCAGATATTCCCTACTTTCCTAAAAATGAGATTGTGGATTTTTACCTCTTTTTTATTGTGTATTACTGAGAAGTAGCTAACAAGAAGCAGTACAGCTGTCATTCCTTGCATGGCCATTTTGTTATACCATCTTTCATTTTTTTAACCATTTTTGTTACATGGTTACATTATTGCTTTGAGTGGTCCAAATATAATTTGCATACAGTTTACCTTTACAATTGTATTTTATTCCTGTGTTCTCCATTATATTACAATTGCTAAACTAAAGAGAAAAATTAAGGCACTGCAAAACATTGCAGAATGATAACATGCATCCCTTCAAAGCCACTCCCCCTAAACAACAAGACCATCTTCCAAAAGGCAGCATGAAGTCATAGTCATTGCAGAAGTTTCTGATCTGAATGCCCAGAGCTGTTTGAGATATAGTTTGGGAGAAGTGCTTCATTTACAACACTGTCAATAACGCAGTGCCCCTCCAGATATGTTGAACAGCTGCAATAATTCTATTCATGTTCTTTTTGGTCTCAATGTGGATAATTGGTTAGGACCTGAAATGCTGACTCTGCACTTTCACACTAGTGTACCCCCCCCCTCCATGTGTCGATTCACCACTATTTTAAGTTTAGGAGTTTTCTTTTCATATTCTTTTTGTTATTGCAAGTCATTAAAGTAAAAGTTGGTAAATATCTCACCCAATTTCAATATTCTGTCCATACACGGCTCCTGCACAATGTTAGTTCCCGATTGTCCTGGCTTCGTGACTGCCAGCAATGGCGGCCATGCCTGCTGCCATTCGGGGAGAGCTTGCTTCAGACCTAACTTAGAATTTGTGGATTCCTTGTGGTCAGCGAAATATCTCTCCTTCCTTCACCACCCCACAAGGCGGCTGTGACCCCAAAGGGGTTCCTGCAGGGGCAGGTTTCAAAACCCATCGCTACCGGTTGACTCATGGGGGCGCACTTGCATGTTCATGAATTGCTTCTGCGCATGCGAAGAAGCTTCTGCACATGTGCAGAAGCGTCTGGGTGGGTGGGCAGAGCCTCCCGCCACCACTGTTACAAGTTCGCCCAATCCAGGGCAAACCAGTAGCAACCCACCAGTGGTCTCCTGGCAGCGGTTGCCAGCTGGATTTTCATGGGGCTCGGTAGAGCCCGCTCTTTTCCACATGTTCTCGCCGCAGTTGCAACTGGAAGTCCCAAAACTTAGTTGTATTTATAGTTATATATACAGGTGGTCCTCATCTTACAACCATTCGATTAGTGACAATTTGAAGTTACAATGGCACTTAAAAAGTGATTTATCACTGTTTTTCATACAACTGCTGCAGCAACCCAATAATCATGTGATAAAAATTCGGATCCTTGGCAACCATTTCATATTTATGATGGTTGCAGTGTCTCAAGATCATGTGATCACCTTTTGTGACCTTCTGACAAGCAAAGTCAATGGGAAAGCCCGATTAGTAACAGTTGTGTTACTAACTTAACAACTGTAGTGATTTTCTTAATTTGGCAAGAAAGGTCGTAAAATGAGGCAAAACTCACTTAACAGTTATCTCACTTGGGCAACAGAAATTTTGGGCTCCATTGTCGTCATAAGCCGAGGACTATGTGTATTATAAATGTGGAGAGGCATGAGTTTGTAGGATCTTTGCCTAAGTATAAGGCGCTGTAGCATTTTTTAAGTCTGGAATGAGCATATTCAGAACTGGTCAGCCAGATACCTCCCTAATTCATTGAACTTTGAGAAAGAGGAAGAGATACAGCCCAATCAGAGTTGCAAGATTCTGTTATTATAGCCAATTTTTTAATAAAAGTAGCTTTAATGTTCTTGTGGAATTGATTCCCTGGTGTTGTGGACATATTGAATGACTGGTTTAAATAACATAATTATTTTGTAAAACAGAAGCACATTATGTAGAAGTTGAGACACCAAAGGGAACTTAACTTTTGAATAACAAAGCACTGGTCAACATTTTTTTCTTAAGTATCAAGAAAAAAAGGTAGACCTAGAAGCTGTCTTTTCCCACATACTCAAAAAATTGCCATATTTTTCACTGTTTCTCTGAAGAAGACAGCGATTAATGACATATACTTCATATAGTCACATTTAAGTTACACATTTAACCAGTTAGCTTGTAAACACATGGAAGTGATGGTATTCTATACCATTTACTGGGTCAATTGGCATTTCTTCTCAAAAATACATATTGGGTTACTCTGGGGATTCACTCAGATGCACAAAAATACAGATTTCTCAAATGTAACTTGCATTTCAGGAAATATTATTTTAATTCAGTCAAATCTATTGTGAACAAACAAAATTGTTTGACTTGAGTGGATGTTTTGCATCAGTTGCTTTTCTCAGCACACTCTGAAGTTTGTCCACATGGTGGCGCCAAACTTTGACAAATAATGCCGCTTTCTGCAATCATTCTGGGTGTTCATGGAAGCAATGATGGCAGCTTAAGTTCCAGGAAAGCAACTACTATGCCATTGTTAGATAAAATCTGGATAATGGCTGGCTTCATGTTGATACTATTGCTCTTCTAGGTTTCTTGATAGAAGAGAGACATACAAAAAAAATGTTTCTGTCAGTTTATGAATTCTATTTGTAAACCAAGCCAGGAATGCTTTAAGTCTTACCTCTATTAGCAATATTTCCATAAATGTTCATGCCATTTTCATTGTATAAAAGCTATTTGCAGATAATTAGCAATCATTTCCAAATCTGCCAGCCATGAAATAGTGAGTAAAAGGAACAGCGTACACTGCCTCACCAGAAGCAAGTCCACTCTTCCCTACTCCATATGAAAAAGTAATAAAACGGTATAAATTGCTGGCCCTCACACTATCCCTATCCTTATTTCATCTTGTACCCTTTTGTCTTGCGTACAAAAATAAAATAAAATAAGCTCACAGAGAGTTCCACAGGAGCAAGGGAAAATGCTTCCAGCTGCCTCTTCTTTTAAAAGAGAGAAATCACAGAGACAGGGCTTCAGGGCAAGACAAGCGTTCCTGCTAATGGGGAAAAACAGTTTCAAATGCCCTGCAGATGGACCAAAAATAAATCAGTTCAATGGTTAAACACATCTGATATCACAGGGTCACGACAAGCTGACACATGGTCTTTATAGAGAAATGTACTCACATCTAAGACAGATTTCTAGAAAGGCACAATTTGAAGGCATTAATTTTACTGCCTTTACCAATGATGCTTTAGGGGTGAGGAAATAGGGAAATGTGGCTTATCTACTTTGTTGCCATAGGCTACAAAATGGTTACCTGCGATCTATATGGCTTCTACAGATAGGCATAGATTATAATTTAAATCCCATAAATTCTATGATTCGCAAATCGTATAAGAAACTTTTTTTCTGAACTTCTTGTTTGAAGTCAGTCTCAAAAATAGGAAAACTCTAGGAAAAATATTTAACATCTTTCCAGACACAGATATCTTTCAGGGATTCTTGTTCTATAGAACATAAGCACAGTTATACTTTTTTCCAAACCGATACAGGACAATAACTTATTAAATTATTTTAATATTTATTAGCTACGGTTTACATTTCAAGATAATTAAAACATAGGAAGTAGTTTTGTTGACGCTGTTCCCCTTTTATACAAAAGGCAGTCTCTGCTGAAATAATGTTTTAAAGTTCTCAGCAAACATGAAAGTTGCGATTCTTTTAAATTGCTGCATATTCTGAAGTACTCTTTCTATGAATAAATGCCATTAAGTCATTTTTATAATTAAAAATGCTCAGCAACTCTCAAGATTCTTTGAAGAGCAACTTATTTCATAGCTCTAATTCAGGGTTGAAGATAAGGAAAAGTGGTTTAGGGAGGCCAGACGGAGGACTAGATTACTGTACAAATTGAATTCTTTGCATTAATGCTGATCTAAATTGCCAGTGTGCTTAGCAGGAATTATTTGCATTTCCAAATAAATGCACCTGCCATTAGACAGTACAAGTAGTTCTTAATTTACAACCATAAATGAGCCCGAAATTTCAGTTATAAGTCTTGCTGGTTGTTAAATGGGTCACTATATGACTGACCTGATTTTACAACATATTTTTGGTAAGTGAATATATGGTTGTTAAGAGAATGCCATGGAGCAGTAGTTAAACAAACCCATTGTCTGCAATGGGCATTTTTTGCCAAAAATTGGAAGTAAATGCCAGTTTCTGACAATATATATATATTTATATATATATATAATATATATATAAATTTGTGGTCGTGACTGCAGAATGCTTCAAACAGCCATAAATGCGGACCTTTGCCGAGCACCCAAAATGCAATCACATGAAGCAGCCATCAGAACCTTGAATTTGGGTTGTAAGTACCTTTTTCGAAGTTACTGTTGTAACTTCAAATACAGACTATCTGTATACTGCAATCCTTTCCCACCTACTTGAAGTAAACTCAATACCATTATCACAACACTGCATGTGCATACTTCACATCACAATAGGTATTACTGTATACAGTGGTATTAAATATATTTAAGAATGGGCAACAGAACATTTACATTGTTATTGGTTTTCATGTACAAAGAAAAAGAAACTGATAAGATAGCCTGTTTTATGAGATGATTTGTTTGCCCTTTCTAGGTCAGCCATTGGGACCTCGCAGACTGTCTCTGAAACCGACTCCCCAACTCCCCAACATGGAAGCTTTTCTATATGAGGCACTTTTGAAGGTGAAGAAGCAAGATCCAGGATGCCTCTCACCTGAAATGTGCTTTCGAGCTGTGGAAGCTTCTGTGTACTTGCCCTTCGCAGAAGGAATTCGCAAGGAAAAGGAGCTTTTTCTTTTCCTTTTCACTTCAAGCCAGGCTAAAGCATTGCAGTACGCTTTCTTTGCCCAAAGAATTTCAGAAAAATGGATCTTGCCCAATGGGGCCTCCTGGAAGACTGCATCCCCTCAACCAATCCGGAAAGCAGCTGTGATAGGTAAGTTTGTGAACCTCTTTGAATTATTCAAAGTTCAATTGTTGCTTCTTTGTTGGGGAAAGAAAACATTTTCTGAAGAAAACATGAAGACTATGCAAACACTGCACAGTTACTTTAAGGTACCTAGTTTTCACTTTAAGCATTGCTGAATTTCAATAGAGAAAATGCAGAGCTCAGTTGTTAATTCCTCTTACGGTCAGTTTCCTTTCCCCAGAGATATATCTTAGAAGCTATAGCCTCAAACATAACACCGGTTAGAAGAAAGACCATGATCAGGAGTGAAATGCTACCGGTTCGCACTGGTTCAAGCGAACCGGTAGTAATAAAAGCTATACGTTTGGGTGAACCGGTAGTAAAAAAATGCTACCAGTTCATCTGAGCTGGTATTTCTGATGATTAGCTGTACCGCGCAATTTATATTCGCGGCACAGCTGATCACCGGAATTCGCAGGAAATCCTGCTTTCTAGTGAATCTAAATCACACAGCACAGCTGTTCCTCCCTTGCTGTTCTAGTTACCTTCTTAAGCCTCCATTTTCTGCACTGCGCGATAGCATCTGTGGTGCATCTGCATGTGAAGCACGTGTTTGGTGCACACTGTGCATGAGTGTGTGTGTAGTGCATGTTTGGTGCATACTGCGCTTGCGTGCAAAGCATATATTTGATGCGTATTATGCATGCATGCACAGCGCACACTTGGCACTCACTGTGCATGTGCATGCAGCAAACCAATGGCAAATCTTGGAGGATTTCACCACTGACCTTGATTCTATTTGACTACATAATTATAATTAACTAAAGATGGATCAATAGATTCAGTTTTCTGAGATCACATACTAAATAATACACTAAACAAACAGACTTATGTACACAATATCCTGGACTACATGTGTTTGGTTACTGTAGTGTCCATTGTATCATGCAAATCCAGAATAGGGTTGTAAACAAGTAGATCTTTTCTTTTAAATCTCCCATTGAAAAGGGAGAAAAGGTAGTCAGTGACATCCTAAGTACCTTCTGCAATTTATTGCTTTTAAATAAAAAATATCTGTTGATGAAGAACGAACTTTTTTGGTGATATGCAGCAATGAAAGAATTTGTAATTTCTATTACGCAGTTTTGTCACTGCAATAATAGAGATTGTTCTGCTTTCCCTCTTCCCACCCTGGGTAGATTCTCTCTAGGGGGAATTAGCAAAGAGACTTTCAAAAATTGTTTTCTTCCTTTAATTCACATATTTAATCATTAATCTCAAAATGTTGTGTTGACACTTGCCTTTTAAGAAGTTTTAATTTTCATTGTAATGATCCACTGCTTCCATTTCTCCTTGCCTATCCCCAGGAAGATAATGCACTCATTAATTTTTTATAAAGGCATTAAAATTAAAAAAAACCCTCTCTTTGATGTACTGTACAGTTTCTTCAAAAGCTCTTTGTTGCTCTGCATATTGATTGGTTTATACTCAGTGGGAAACTCTTCCCTAAGTAGCCCAGTCCATGCTAGTGCCCTCTTTGATTTTAAGAGAGTGACAGTCATGTTATACTTTCACTGTTCTCCCCACTCTTTCCACCCCGCGGTCTGACTGCTATATACAAGATGTGATTTGCTGCAGCATGTGCATGCTGAACTCTCTGAAGCTCACCTGAGCAGGAGGCAGTCTTGAGGGACCTGTCTTCATCTGTCTTTTTCCCTCTGCAACTTTGCAGCCTTAATTATGCTTCTCTGCATGACTTATATTCCTTTAGCTAAAAAAGTGGCAAATTAAATCTGCTTGCAATCTTGAACCCTTTTAAGTTGCTATGACTTATTGGAGAACTGACATTTGAATGAAGTATCATGGAGTCTATAACTCAGTACATGTAGAATATCATTATTTTGCTCCATATATGCACACATAATGTGTATGAGCCTAATTTCCCTTAACATGCAGAAGGAAGAGTCTTCTTTATGAATTTCATGGAAAGTCATGAGTGATGAATATGCAGAAATTACTATCTTAAAGAAGCATAGATACGGGTTCAAACTTTTCCAGGTTACTATGTGGAATGAAGCAGAGCTAGTAGATGTCATGGCCCCATCAGAGCCTGGTTCAGAGGAGGAAGAGGAGGAGGTGGTGGTGGTGGTGGAGGAGAAGTTGGAACCGAGCCATCCAATGAGGATGGCATATCTCTCTTGGAAAGTTTGGAGAGGCAAGGGGCTAAGGACGATGCTGAGGGAAGTTGTTGAGGGAAGTTGTTGACCGAATGAAGAGCTACCTGCCCTCACAGAAACAGTAGAGGATTGGCTGCTGACAACTAAGGGTGCTGATACGCAGCAGATTCCCTCTGGTGAGGAACAGCTGCCTCCCCACTCTATCCAATGGCATGGAGAGCAGAGAGTAGGCAAGCTCAGAGAAGAGCTGTGAAGCTACTCAGGAGGAGGTCACCCTACTCCTCCTCACAAGGAACACCTGGAATGGATTGACTTAAGGAGGTGCTGTGGGGAGTTAGTCTTTGTCAGGAACAATTGTTTGTTTTGGCTTACATTCCCCCAGCTTGAACTTGTTTCTTTTGCCTTGCCTTGCCTTGCCTCAAGGACTGCCTTTTGCCTTCACTTTGCCTTGAAAACAGTCTTTTGTCTTGTACCTTGACTTTGCCTTGAGGACTATAGTTTGCCTCAGGGATTTGCTTAGCTGGGTGGATTGGACTTGGGACCCTGGACCTTGCCCTGTGAGCATGTTCCTACTCTGTGGACGTTCTTTGTTATATATGGACTGTTGTTTGGGGGACTGGGGGTGGCTGCCTGCAGGGTAGCGTGGGTTGGAGCCTTACCAGTCGTTGGAGGGCCATTTGTTGGAACATTTACTTAGAGCTCTCTAGAGGACTGCCTTGCCTTGATGACCTCGGTCGTAATAGTAGAGGGTCTTATATCAAGGTAAGAGCACTTTTACAAAATGTACCCCTTGTTTAGTGGACTGGTACTTTATAGTGCATTGAGTATGAACACTGAGATAATTTAACAAAGCAAACCATGGCTGAGAGAAGCACTTGTTGACTGCTGGTTTTTTACACTGTCAACTGGTCAGCTGGAAATGCACTAACTGCCTCTTGTTCATTATGTTTTAAGATCTGCAGCAGCAAGAATGACTATGAATCAGCTTAAAACTTGTTTCTGAGGAACAAGGAATTTAATACTAATTCTAGGGGACCATGATGTAGAAGTATCTAGGAGCTGCTCAGAGTTGTGTTTTAAGAAAGACAGCCATACAGATCTTTTAGAATAAATAAATATTGATGTCTAACCATATCTGTACTCATGTTTGGAAGCCCCTCAGCAAATTATTAACAGAAAATATAGATAAAGAATGTAGATAAATGTTAGTACTTTGACTGAACAATTACAGTTTGAGTATATTTTAGGCCTCCTGAAATGTCCACAATAAGCTTTCTGTAATTACTCAAGAGCATGGATCACTTTGTGTTGATACAAGCCTGATATATTGCTTCAGGCTAATAGAATCAGAAAAGCTTCTGGGACATTGGTAAAATACATTTTGCTAGATTGATTGCTGCATGAGTATTTCCAGTGCTTGGCTCCGCAACAAATTGATGTTTTGTTGTAATAAGTAAACATGCAGTAACCTAGTACTAGCTCATAAAACTTTGTGTATTCCAGATACAAATTTCATTTGCTGGTGCTTAATTTAACCATGTACTAATATTAATATTCATTAGTAATATTCATTTTTTTAAGAACTGGGATTGGGCTCTTTGATTTCAACTTCTGCATAAATAGAAGTAGGCAGGAAATTGTTTCAAGAAAAAAATACTTTTCTGTCCCCACTAAAGATGAAATTAGATTTAATGTAGAAGATCCATAAAAAGGAGTATCTGTGTGTGCATGTTTTAAAATGTGACAGTTACCATGGAAATCAATGATTCAGGCTGGGATTAAGCTCTGGGGAAACAGGACTCAACCTTTTCTCCATTTATATTTTCCCAATTACAATTCCTCCTCCAGCTATTTAGGGGCCTCTGAGTTTTTGGAAGAAAGACATTCGTCTAAAAGGCCACATGGGTTTTGAAAAAAATGATTTAAGAATCGCATTGCTTCTAACCAACAATAAATGAATGGGCTCAAACCTTACAATAAGCCATGTTGCATTCAAATCATGGTTTGTTGAATGACCCATAAGTGCTGGGCTCATACACTATGTTAAGCAAAACCTAAACAGGTACAATCTATTTGTAACCAAATTACAGCAATGGATAGAAATGACTGTTAACAATATTCACATTTCATATAAATTTATTATATGGTTCATTTAGCATGTTCTGCAAACCCAGCTTTCTGGATTATAATTTGTGGTATATGCTTTGGTGATACTTTTCTTAGTCTCAGGTTGCTCCAGATACCCAGAATTCAGTTCACAGAATTCTCTGCAATGGTGATGCTGGCTGGGAATTTTGGTTTTGATAACTATACATCTGGAACTTGGGAAAGACCAGTTTTAGGTACTCGTGTAAAATAAATCATTCAAACAACGAAGTCTTTGCTAAGAGATGAAGTTCCCTACATGGAACTCCAATGTAGTTAACAAAACCTACTATTTTTTGTGCCTTCCAGTCTTCTTGTCCCCTTGATTTTTTACATTAAAAAAACACCTTTAATGTAATGAGAAGCTACACACTGTTTCATAATTTAAATTTCTAAGAACCCTAAATCAACTTTCTTAGAAAATAAAACTAATGAGAGACTGAAGTGCAATGCATTATTTAGAACAGTGTTCTCCAATCTTTACAAGATGGCAGCCTGGCAGGAGGGAGAGAAGTGGCCTGTGCAAGCAGCAGGTTGGCATGCTCACACATGTGCACCGACCTGACACACATTGAGCTGCAAACACGCATGCACCAGCCAGCCATTCCATGGCCCAGTAATGGACCATGGCCTGGGGGTTGGGGATGCCTGATTTAGAAGTCTGCTACTTACAACAAAAAAGGACAAAGATAAACTGGATTAATAGAAGTGCATATTTTTACTCATGGTTTGTAATTGCCCATATTGCAATAACTTTATTTTTGAGAAGGTACAAATCACCCCAAATTGCCATTCTGCTGGTATGCCAAATATCGTCCAAATTCTAATTATATTACCAGTCTAAAAACTTTGGAGATCTTAGAAAAATCTGGCTTTTTTTACATGTACAGTATAGTATCAATAATCTCTCTGCTTTAATATCGGAGTAAACTGAGGAGTGAAAAAAATTGCCTGTGGTATTATGTCAGTTTAATAAACATTGGCCAGAATGTTCTAATAATTGCTTCTTCTTTTTCTCTCTTTCATCCAAAAGGTTTGGGGACAATGGGCCAAGGCATTGTGGTAGCTCTGGTGAAGGCTAAAATTCCAGTTGTGGCTCTGGAGAAGGATAAAAAGCATCTTGAAATAGCAAGAAAAGCTATCAAAGCTCGTTTGGAGCGTGAAACTTTAAGAATGCAACAGAAGGGCAAAACACTGGATATCCATAAATCTAAATTACTTCACTTCACTCTGGATTTTGGTGCGCTAAAAGATGTAGATCTAGTTATTGAGGCTGTGTTTGAGGATATGGTTCTGAAAAAAGAAATATTCTGTAAATTATCTGAAGTCTGCAAGCCAGAAGCCTTTTTGAGCACTAATACTTCTTGCCTGGATATAGATGAGATTGCTTCTATTACTAACCGTCCCCAGCAAGTCATTGGTACTCATTTCTTTTCACCGGCACATGTAATGAAGTTAATAGAGATCATTCATGGACAGCACACATCTCCAACTGCTATTGCTACAATTATGAAAGTGGCCAAAATTATGGGCAAATGTGGTGTTCTAGTAGAAAATTGTTTTGGCTTTGTTGGGAATCGGCTACTCAGTTCTTATAATGATCAAACATATTTCCTTTTAGAAGAGGGCAGTACTCCAGAGGAGATAGACAAAATTCTGGAGGAATTTGGTATCAAACTGGGTCCTTTCAAAATATCTGATCTAGCTGGGCTTGATGTGGGCTGGAAATCTAGAATAGGGCAAGGCCTGACAGGAACCAACCTACCTCTTAGAACACCTCCCCGCCAACGAGATGGTAAACGTTATAGTCCTCTTCCTGATGTCCTATGTGAGAAGGGGAGATATGGTCAGAAAACTGGAAAGGGCTGGTACCTATATGATAAACCCGGGGGAAAGACAGCAAAGTCTGATCCCTGGCTTCACAGTTTTCTTCAAAATTATAGAAATGCCCACAACATTACAACTCGCACCATTACCCAAGAGGAGATCTTGGAGCGTTGTCTGTATTCACTTATCAATGAGGGTTTCCAAGTATTATCTGAAGAGATAGCATCTTGTCCAGAAGCCATTGATACCATCTATATCAATGGTTATGGGTGGCCCAGACATAAGGGTGGTCCAATGTTCTATGCTTCTGAGATTGGGCTGTCTAAGATTCTAAGAAAACTGCAAAAGTATGCTGAGGCTAATCCTGACATACCTAAACTACAACCCAGTCCCTTTCTGCAGAAACTCGTCACCCTTGGTAGCCCTCCGTTGAAGAACTGGCCATCACTTGTGAAAGCCCAGCAAAGCAAGTTATAATTAATGTTTGCTGAAAATTATCATCTTTACATGCAAGTGAGAGGGTTTTATTTTTCCTACCTTATTCTAAAAAAGCTTTGGGATGCATGTAAATATTCTCACAGGTCATTTTTAAGCACTCCTTATTGTTAGGGGTGCTACTGTTTGCATTGTTTTCCATCATTGTGAAGGCCATGCATCTCAGGGAAGACCCAATGGGAACAATGCCTTTTTAATATTACTTAGCATTTAATGGAAGCCTGGATGATTGCGTAGATCAGGAGTGGGCAAACTTGGCTCTTTTACAATCTGTGGACTTCAACTCCCAGAATTCCTGAGTCAGCCAAGCTGTCTTAGGA
>JANHZT010004668.1:276802-294568 GCA_032468215.1 Stegonotus admiraltiensis | reverse complement strand
CTGTCTTAGGAATTCTGGGAGTTGAAGTCCACAGGGTGTGAAAAAGCCAAGTTTGCCTACCACTGAACTAGTTAATTTCTACAAAGTAAAATTTGATTCTAATAATTCTTTTCATACCTTTTGCAGGTAAATATGTTTATCAGCCTATGACTCCGGTAGAACAGCTTCCAAGTACTGAAATACCTGTTCGGCCTCGAGGAACCATAAACACTATTCAGATCGCTGTCTCTCTCACAGAACACTTTTTGAAGTTTGCACCTGTCTTCCAAGCACCATTACCACCAGACTCCCCACGGTTTTGCACAATTTCAGACCTCTTTATTGACAATTACCGTGTGAAATGCATCAATGGGAAGATGTGTTATGTGCAGAGGCAACCTCCTGCTCTCTCCTATAAGATGAAGCCCCAGGAGGTCCCTACACGCAATGCCTTAATTTTGAGAGAGAATAACACACCAAAAATAGATCATTGCTCATCCCCTTCCAGTTCTGAGGATTCTGGGATCAATGCTGTTGGGGCTCATTACGTAGAGTCATGTGATGAAGACACAGAAGAAGGAGCAGAGCTAAGTTCAGAAGAGGATTATAGTCCAGACAGTAGCTGGGAACCAGATGAGTGTCCCCTTCTATCACCCTCACAGTGTGAACTAGAAGTAATTGAAACCATAGAAACCACAGTGTGAAATTTTGAGCTGGGAGCTAGCTAGGCATATTAAAATAACACTGGTTTTCTAACATTTATACTGGCATTTTTGACAGGTCCTTTTTTGCAGTGTACTTGATATCCCTCAAGGAGCACAGTGACAATATTTAGCCATCTGTGAATTAAAAGATACCAGAATTGACATCTTTAGTTACAGACTAACCCTCATCATCATGAAGATCAGCTAAATTGCAAAGGTCAGGTTATCTTGTAAGCAAGTGATTTTCAGACTTTGGTCCCTAGTTACTTTAGCACCAAACCTGGATCCCAACATGATACAAACACACACTTTCCCCAAGAAGGACATTTGTGTGTTTACAGGCATTCTGTTATTATCAATCAGTCCAATTTTATTATGGTCATAGACTGCATAACTGTTACTATATTATGTATGGTATTATGTATGGTAGTCTAGGGATTAAGAGTATCAGTAGCTTACACCACTTCCTACAATCTTTTCAGGTAACCTGTGGTATATACATACCACTGATTAAGAACCCCCTTTGAAAGTCGTTATCTACTCTGAAATAAGCAATTGGTTGGGGACTTCTCATTTGGATAAGGATTTAGCCTTTTGTGCATTTGCTGAATATCAATAGGAGGTTAGCCATACCTTTGATGAGCAGAGCTAAATCCATAAGCAAACATTCTTTATCTATGTGTATTATTTTATGTAGGAGACAAGAAGCCATGGCTCTCCCACTAGCTCAGATGTTAGGTACATCTTTCTAAATGACCTGAATACACTAATTTCTTTTGCCAGCTACACAGTAACTCAGGAGATTGCCAGCATAAGCACAATACTCAGCTAATATAACTGAAACTGTTTCTACATGTCAGAGAGGCTTGAATTAAAATCCTTCAAAGGATACATTATTACACTGCCAACTGACCATTATATATCATTCCACTGATATATAATCTGACGCGAAATACTTAAATTACTTTGTATTAAAACAGACAACAAGCTGGATTTTATCATAGAAACAAAGCATATATGAAAGAGCTACTCATCTGAAATAGGTATACAGTGATTGCAATTTCAGCGTATATTCTCATGATGAAAATTAGGATTATTTTTTAGATCAGTCAAATTAGCTTGGTATTTACCCATCGTCAAACAACAAAACAAAACGAAAGGAAAAAAGATTAAGCCTTCAGCAAAGGACAACCATAAACTTGTGATGTTTAGGAAAATCAGGAAAACTAATCAGGAGATGTAACAGTATCTGTTATAAAGAAATTAACACGAGTTTTTTTGCTATGGATACATTCAATCAATGCACTTCCAAACTGAAGAACAATTGTAAATGGTATATGAACTGACTTAAGCAAGTATTTCAATATAGAACTAGGGCAATAGAATTTAATAGTTCCATTTATTAATCTGTACATTTGGTGACTCGGGATTTACATTTAGTACCGGCTCTATTCTATTATCTGTTTAAATTATCCACTTGTGCACAGTAGGTTTGAATGTAGCTAGATGAAAAGAAGGTGTCATGGTAGTTTTAGCCTCCGACATGCAGTATTTTGATTTAAAGAAACAATCTGAAAAAAAAGCAGCCAATTATTTTCTTCTAGCTTTGCTTAATCATTGTTTATGTTATTCAGTATAAAACAGTGAAAAGTGTATAGTGGAAAGAGATCTTTATACCCCTGATGTATTTGTGCCTCCATTTTAAGTTTACACAATATGGTTATCCTGTCAGAAGAAGTACCCTGCTAATCAGTTTAAGGATTATGGCCCTTTGAGCTGTAAATGTGCATTTTCCCCAATATTTTAAAGTAAGAATTTCAAATACACTTAAATAGTCATGTGCAAGTGGATGAAAATGTGTTACCTCCTAACCTTTTTGCATTTGCCTTTGTGGTACATAACTGATTTTTTTTTCTTGTAACACTAGGGCATCTATTAACAAATATAGCCCTGTTTTATAATGGTTTAGTTAACTCACTTTCCGTTAAGTTTAGCTAAGAATGGTAACATATAAATATGTACAGTTGTAACTCTCAGTATTAGATTATCTTATGCTGTGTTGTTGAATGCTGCTCTTTATATACAATCTTGACACATAACTAATAACGAACTTTTATACATACACTCAGACATAGGCACTTTTAGAAAATATTTAGATTGCAGTGTATTATGAATGACTATAAAATTAATATGTACTTTAAAATATACAAATATTACCTTAAGAAGTAAAACAATTTATTCTGATAAGTGATACTAAAATGCATTTCTTGCCCCCATTTCCCAAAAAAGAAAGCAGCAGCACAGCTTTAGCTATCATAAGAGGTGAAATCCTTTCTTAGTAGTTCTGAAAAATTACAGCATTCTTCTACTTTTTAAAGAGAACACCGTTTCACTATAGAAGTGTTATCTTGGGATTCTTAAAGATTTTCTCAGGTGATGTTAAGAATTCTTATGGATTTTATAGAAGAAACTGCATAAAATATGATTATATACTCAAATTATTTGGAACTGGAGATTTAAAATACAGCTTGCCTGGCTGTGTTTAAGTTGGTGACTATCTCATGTTTTTTTTAAAAAAAATAAGAACTGGGAATTTTGGGAATCCCAGAGAGGACTACAGAGGAATGGGAAATTACATTTGAGAGCAGAAACATGGCAGGTTTTGAGGGAACACTTTAGTTTAGTTTATTATACTGAAGAATTGTGATAATGCTACTTTTTTGCAGGGCAGAAGGCACAACAATCTAATCAGGCTAAGATTAGATGAATGTATTCTGAACTGAGAAATGGGAGCTGGAGAAAATCAATATAGACTTACCTACATGAGGCATTCTTGATCAGACTATTAATGAGCAATAGCTGCATACAATATTAATCTCTTAAAATCACTCTGTTTCAAAATCTTAAGCACAATAGTCAAAGTTGTCTTGTTCTTGGCTTCTCTGGAGATTTCCTCAGTGGAAGCCATGCAGGATTTGGTTGGCTGATTCAGCACGTAAATACTGTGTCTCAAACTACTCTCAAGAGCACATCATTGTTTCATGTAAACTTCTCACAAAATAATAAATGTGAAGATTGTTTTTGCACAACCATAGAGTAAAGTGGATTTCTTTTCCACAGTTTTGTGGCACTACAAATGTTCATGTCTTAATGTGAAATGGTGTGTTTGATGTTATCTTTCATCATATGTGAATGTACATGGACACGTAAAGTAAGTTGAATTGGACGTAGCAGAGCAACCATCACTTGAGAAACAAGAGTTGTGTAACAGGTCCAGTTACCACTCTGTTTCATTAATACCACAATCTATAAAATAATTCTATAAACTTTTTGAAAGGAAAAAAAATCATTAGTAATTATCTGAGTTCTCATGCAGGAAACTCTAGAACTACTTTACCTTTCCTCTAATATCTACCCAGACATTTTGTACTTCTGCCAATTATTATTTACTTCCAACATAGATGAACAAAAATGCATAAAGATTTCTGCTCTCTCTGCAGACTTAGTGTCTAGATAATAAATTTAAAAATCATATACAAAAACCATATATATTTGAGCAGAATCATCTGGAAGGTTTTACCGACAGTTTTAGGAACATTTATATGTTCTAGCAATATTTGCCAGAACTTTCATCAGCTTTATATATAGTATAGCAATTCAGAAGGATAATGTACATGGAATATGATAGATTATCTATCTGACCTCTTGCAATTGGATGAATAAAATAATGGCATAAAATTGATTTTATTTGAAGCTTCTTATAATCATAAATAGGTAACACTACAAACTTCACTTTTCCTATATAATCAAAATCCACGGTCAAAACAAGGCCTAAATGCTTTAAGAAAGGTTAAATATTTCTTTGCTACAATCCCAAAGGATAATAGTTGTAGATTAATATCCTTCTATTGCTACCAATATTTATTTTTATAAAGTCTTTCAATGTTCAACTTTTATAGAAGTTTCAATATATCAGATGTTTTAATTTACTTGCCAAATATGGAAAGTCACTAATCGAAAACCGTAATTAATAAAGACCCTGAGAAGCTTGAGAGTGGAACCTTTTCTTTCCACTATTCACATTATTTAAAGTGAAACAAGACAGATGAGTTCCTTCACTGAACCTTCACTTTAAATAAAGATTAATATTAATATTTGCCTTGAAATATATTCCTGTTTTTTATTCACCAAAGAGAATTTGTATACTGCCCAATTCTAATCAAATCTGGGTGCTCTGGAGATGTAAAGCTGAATGAATCTCTTTTTCATTAATGCTTTGCAAGATTTTGATTTTTTAGGGATATTAAACAAAGCCCTTAACTTATTTAAAAAAACTATTTTAGAGAATAGCAAGACAAAATGTAAGAAACCTCTTCGGCTAAAAACATTAAATGGCAACAATTTCTGAATCAGATCTTTGATGTAGAACTCAGATGATTCTTCGTATAAAATCAAAATTATTTTGGTGTTTCAGTATGATGTAGAATAGTATACACTAATACATAGAATAGAACTGAAACTGCATATGGCCTCAAAGCTTATTGCATGGAAGATCAGCGTGAATTGTAGATGGAGACAGATCCTCATCCCATTGTGAGAGGTATATATAAAATAAAAGAATAGTAATATATTAATATATTCACAACTATTTTCTACTGTTGGATCTCAAACTTTTGTTTAATATAAATGTTGTGTAGAAACTTCTTGGGAAGCCTAAAGGCAGAACATAAGCATATTAATTCTCACTGTTGTTTCTCACCAACTTAAATATTAGAAATATACTGTTTCTGATCTCAGAGACAACATATGCCCATCAAGTAGCACTGATAACTCTATTCTGTTAATTATTATGACTAATCATCTACTTTAATAGCCATCACCATATCTCGTGGTAGCAGATTCCATAATTAAACTGTATGATTAAGGGTTTCCTTGTGTCTTCTGAATATTTTATCATTCTACTCATTAAGAATGTTTAGTGGAAAACGGGGAAAAAATCTTTTCCAAACTATACATTATTTATCAAAACTCCAGCATTCATTTCTTTCATCTGAAGAACTGCTCACACTCCGGGTTGATCTTTTTTAGAACTTTTCTAGCTCTGATTATGCTTTGTAAAATACAGCAAGCAGAATTTTTTAAAACAATATTTTGTGTTTGGCATATCATGCTTTTTCTTTTATTGGTTGATAACTCTGGTATTATGTTCTGTTCTTTTTGGTTTCTGATTGTAAATAAAATAAAAACAATGTTCAAAACATGGATATGACAGGTTTTTTTTCATTAAAATAGCAACTAATGAAAATTTTGACCATTTATTTATCGATCTGAAAATGAAAATGAAAAAGTAACAGGTTTTAAGAGTCTTCAGATACCTTTCTTTCTTTTATATAAGCTAAATATGTAAAGTAAAGCAGCCACCTCTCTTTGCCATGGTTATTAAGCAAATCACGGCAGTTAAGTGACTCATGTGATCATTAAGGGAACTCGTTTTTTTCTATTGACCTTCTTGTTGGAAACTTTGCTGAGAAAGTTGCAAATGGCAATCAATGACCCCAGGGCTCTGCAACCATTGTAAATAAAATTTTGATCATTTGACTGTGGTGATGCTGCAACAGTTGTAAGTGCAAAGATCAGTTGCAGGTCATTTTTTTCAGTGCCACTGTAATTTCAAACGGTTGCTAAATGAATGGTTGTAAGTCAAGGACTTTCTGTATTCTGTATCTCTCGTAAACTGATGACAAAGCATTGCAAAATCTAGGTAACTTCTGAATTATATAGCTTGATCAATGCATTCCTCAGTGGGTTATTTCATCCACACAGGGATCAAGGAATTCTTGATTAGTAGGTAATTTTTTCCTATTTCAGTAACAACGTGAATACAAAAGAGTTATCCACGCAGCTACTGAAGGAGGCAACTACATTTATGGTAAACAGTTCATTCAACATTGTCTACATAAACCAAATAAAAAAGACTAAGAAATAGGAATACACTCATTCTAATAATTCTAAAATCATTAGTATTTTTATGTCTGGATGTTAAAAATATATTTCCTTAGAATACTGGAAGTACAAAATAACTCAGCAATGTTTCTTTACCCATTGTTCTTTCTTTTATGTAAAAAGCTGTAGACCAGATAATTCTTTTAGCAGGAATACAGGTAGTCCTTGACTTACAGCAGTTCATTTAGTGACCGTTCAAAGTTACAATGGCCCTGAAAAAAGTGAGTTATGCCTGTTTTTCACACTTATGTTGCAGCATCCCCACAGTCAAATGAGCAAAATTCAGATGCTTCGCAAGTGATTCATGCTTATGACGATTGCAGTGTCCCAGGGTTATGCGATCCCATTTTTGTGACCTTCTGACAAGCAAAGTCAATGGGGAATCCAGATTCACTTAACAACCATGTTACTAACTTAACAACTGCAATGACTCACTTAACAACTGTGGCAAGAAAAGCCGTAAAATGGGGCAAGCTTGTTTAACAAATGTTTCACTTAGCAGCATAAATTTTGGGCTCAATTGTGGTCCTAACTCAAGGACTACCTGTATTGGCAGTAATTAGTACATAAATTCATAATTTTTGATAGCCTCTAACTGTAGAAGACTGGTAATATGGAAGTGGATAGTAACAGATATGAGACTTTTGGTCACTTATAGAAAAAGATGAACAAATCTGAGGTAACAATTTTCTGACAAAATGATAAATGAAGAAAAAATAATAAATTCAGCCATGAAATTATCTAGTATAAATGTGCAAATGATTCTGGTTTTTATATATCTTTTAATTTATACTTGCTCCTGTCTACACATATGGAAACTGGAAATCTCTTGAACAAATAAAGTAAGTTTCAAATGGTAAGTAATGGAAAGACAAAAGGTTATTAAATATCATTTACAGGAATCAGAAACATTCATTTTCAAAAATATATTCCTGTACCAGACTGTTCATTTTGTGTGTGTGGCAAAGATGAGGAGGAAAAAAGCAACACTGTAATCCTTTAGTGAATTCATAAAGATAAATGGCTAAGGTTCAGGAAGTTGGCAATATATAATGAAGAAAGTATCTTTTACATGCAACTTGGCAGCAAGAGAGCAGCCATCATAAATGAGTAATGTGCTGGTTTCTTTTGGTACACTGGAAACCGTAAGCTCTCCGTGGAAAAGCTGGCACTCATGAAAGCACTCAGAAGATACACAAACTGACATTAAATATCTAGTTGGCTGAGTGGTATATTCTAATGTGCTTCATTAACAGATTTTCTCATTTATGATGTTAGTATGTTAAATTTCCAAGGAATAGCATCTGTTACAGCAACATTTCTTGAGCTGCAGCTGGAGGAGCTAACAGATTTTCAGAAGCAACCGAAAGCAGAGGAAATACATTAGAGAAAGCAATCTCATAAACGTTTTTCCAGTTCTGTCTTGCATTGTAGCTTTTATAACCAATAACAAATGTAAAGTTCCATTCTTCACGCTGAATTTAAATGAAAAAAGTATAGGCTTCAGAGAGCAGTTTATAGCTTTCAGCAAAATCCACTGGACATGAGGACTAGAATGCTTGATACTGATGTACTGTTTTGTTAAGGATCAAAACAGGCAGTTCTCACAAAGATTGCATTGTTATTTATAAGATACATACTGCTACCTTTTACTTTGGATCCACAGCAAACACTGGAAGTATTTTTTCACAATGCTTGATACTCAAGGATTAGTCTTCTAGAAGAGGAGGAGGATTGAGATGAAGCTGAAAAGTCTCATTTTGGAAGACACTATTCAGGGCAGAATCCCCCTGGCAGGCTTGGACAAAACCATGTTTTTCACCACCACGATCTCGAGACAATTCAGTCAAAAGTGCCAACTACAAAATAAAAGAAATGTATACATATATATTTATGCAACATTGCTATTGTAAATGATAGGTTTATACAGGCAGTGCAAAAACAAATTATTTCAAAGAGGAAAGATCAACGCATTCAGGCATTATATATTGCCTGAATTTTCATTAAAATCACAAACAATAACTTCTGCATTTTTCTAACCAATTGCGTTAAAACATTCTTGGCTATATCACATGGCCAAGTTTATTGCATGCATGCAATAAACATGCATGTAAATTACACATATGTAGAAAAATAATCCTAGTAGAAGTTTTAACTGGAAAAGACAAGTATATCCATTAGGATATAGATATATATTTATATTAGTTAATAATTTAGTATTATGGCACTTCAGGATGATTGTTCTGAAAACAAAGAGTGTTTAAGGAATAAAAATGTAAATACTATATATACTTCAGGAAAGTATGAACCATTCCTGAAGGAAACTTCAGACATTCTATCAATGAGTGTCTGTCTGATGCAGAACAATTGAATGTTTTATTTAAAATATTATTGTGCATCAAAAGGCATGGAAGAACACAGTCAAAATGGGTGAAGGTGCTGGAAGAACCTTTCTCTGAGAAAAGGTAGTTTATCTAGGGCTGTTTAGCTCGGGAAAAAATAGTTAAATGAATTATGATAAAGTTGAAAAAAAGCAATGTTTAAAGAAAATAAAGACAGAGAAATATTTTATCTTCTCTGGCAGAGCTGTATGCTTTTCAGTGGAAGTTGCTATTGAAAATAAGTAAGGCCAGGGGTGTCAAATTCAATTTCATTGAGGGCCGCATTAGGGTTGTGTTTGACCTCAGGGGAGGGGGTGGGTGTGGCCAGAGTGGGCGTGGCCTGCTCAATGTCACTCATGTCAGGGGCACCTGTGGCGGCCCGAACATTCTGCCAGCGAAAATGGGCTCCCAAGCTCAGTTTCTGGCTGCGATGGCCTCCTGCAACCCTTTGCCAGTGAAGATGGAGCTCGGGAGGGCCACATGTGGGACCCTGTTTTCGCTGGCAGAGGCACCACGGGCCAATCCCACACTGTTTCCAGGGTAGCCCCATGGGCCAGCACCCCGTGGACTGGATCCATCCTGCAGGTCTTGAGTCTGACACCCCTGAGCAAGGCAAAGCAATTACATTTATTGCATTTACTGCTTATGGGCATCAAATAAACATTTCATCGGTCACAATAAGATTTAGAACCTGATAGGACATTGATTTCTTTCAGTGTGATTTTTATGTCCATGCCTTGTTTATTTTCCATCCAAGACAAACACAATGACAACAATGATCTTTATGATAGCAATAGCAATAGATTTATATACCACTTCACAGTGCTTTACAGCCCTCTCTAAGTGGTTTACAGAGTCAGCCTATTGCCCCCCAAAATCTGGGTCCTCATTTTACCGACTTTGGAAGGATGGAAGGCTGAGTCAACTTTGAGCCACTTAGAATCGAACCTCTAGTATGAGCAGTGAGTTAGCCTGCAGTACTGCATTCAAACTACTGCACCACCATGGCTCTGATATTTCAGATATATAATGTCTGAAAGCATGACAGAGTTTGATCCAGTTTGTATTAAAAAGAAAATACAAAATTACATTACCCTTGATGTTCCACGATATAGATGACAGAGCTGGTCAAAAGCTTGAGCTTGCTGAGGATCCAACAGACACTCTGAACTAGTCTGAAAAATGAACATCATCAACTTAAATGACAGAGTAGAAAATGATATTTGCACTTCTGAGTCCAACATCTGCTCAATGCAAGAATCCAAATTAACGTATCCCACAGTATCCAAACCTTGCTTGAACCCATCCACTGTCAAATTGCTCTTAATGTTAGGAAGTTTTATTTTCTAATATTCAGCTGGAAACTTTTTGTACAACTTTTATATATATATTTTGTGTTATACTTTTTGGAATAATGAGAAACATCAAGTTCACATGGATAGACTGGTAATCCATAAAATTTATCAAAAAAACTGGCATACTTTTATAACCAAATTCAAACAACATGACATAATTCCTTAAAGGACTGAAAGTGAATAATACTGTAAAGACTACAGCCAAAGATTATGCCATACTCTTTACGACACATTTCTAAACTTGTATTCTTTACAACAAACAAATGTTAATTGTCAATGTAATTTCTTCTATCGAATTTCAGTTACATTAGGGCTGTCAGGTTTTTTTAAATCAAGAATTATAAAATTTAATTACCTCCAGGAAGGAAGGAAGGAAGGAAGGAAAAAATAATCCAATCTATCAAAATCAACACCATGGGAGAAGAATGAAAGTTAGAGTACCACCACCAGATGAATTTGCAGTTGGCTGACCAATCACACTCAGCATGTACTCCTCAATGGAACTACACATCCATGGAGGGAAGTACAGAGTGGAGTACCTCAAGGTTCTGTCTTGGTCCAGGGCTCTTCAACATCTTCATAAATGACCTATATGAGGGGACTGAAGGGGAGCTCATCAAATTTGCGGATAACACAAAGCTAGAGAGAGTTGCTAACACTTTAGAAGATGAGATTCAAGAGAAGAATATTTAGAAGAATCTTGAAAGACTTGAGCACTGGCCTCTATTCAACAAGATGTAGTTCAATGGTGAGAAATGTAAGGTCCTGCGCTTAGGCAGGAAAAACCAGATGCACAGGTATAGGATAAGCAGTACAACAGTAGTGCCTATGAGAGGATCTAGGTGTTCTAGTAAACCACCATTTAAGTATGAGTCAGCAGTGTGCTGCGACTGCCAAAAAAACCAATGTAATCCCAGGCTGCATCAATAGAAAGATAGCATCGAGATCAAGATAAGTGAAGTAACACTCTGGAATGCAATAGTGAGATACAATTGGAATACTGCATCCAGTTCTGGTCATTCCAATACAAAAAAAGACACAGAGGCCCTAGAAAGAGTGCAGAGAAGAGCAACAGAAATTATAAGAGATCTGGAGGCTGATGAATGGCTAAGTGAACTAGGCATGTTTAGTCTAATGAAGAGAAGCTGTAGGGGACACCTGATATGACTCTTCCAATACTTAAAGGACTGTCATAGGGAAATGGGAATTGGTTTATTTTCCATAGCACTTGAGGTCAGGACAAGAAGCAATAGATGGAAGCTCATCTGAGGGAAATCCAATCTGGGAACAAGGAGGAATTTCCTGACAGTGACAATAATCAACCAATAGAACAGCTTGTTTTGCATAGTTACAGATGCCCTGTCGCTGGAGGTTTTCAAGAAAAGATTGGATAACCATTAGTCCAGGATGGTATTGCTATAAGGATGCCTGCCTTTGGGCAGGGAAGTGGATCAGAAGATCTCCAAGGTTCCTTCCAACCCTATGATTCTGTGAATGTTACTTTTATCTATTATTACCTATTCCACCCAATTTTGTATCATCCACTACATGAATCCCAGATATCACTAATGACAATTCTGGAAAAATATAATGAAAGGTAGATATTATGACAAAAAATGATAAATGTTCTTTGACATTATTTTTGAGAAAGCTGTGTATCCACTTGTCCTGCCATCAAGCCCACAGTTAGCTAACCTGAAAAATATTTGTCAAGGATCCTTGATATTTGATAAGGGTTCATCCAGATCACCAGCTAGTTCTTCCAGTACCATAGGATGCAAATCAAAGTAAAAGGATATTCCCTGACTATTTTTAAACTTTTCACATTTCCTGATGGAACACATAATTGTTGTTCGTTTGAACATGATGATCAAATAAAATATTGAGCGGCTTTGCCCCCCTCTCCCTTTTCAAGTTACACATATTTTGCTATCTTCATTGAGCAGCTGGTATATTGATTCTTGTCTTTTCCTCTTCTTTTGAACAAATCTAAATAAGCCATTTTCATTACCATCCTTTGCTAATCTCAGCTCATTCTGAGATTTCTTTTTTCCTCACACCAGCTCTGCAGTTCAAGGCTATCTGTGTGTAATTTTCCTTTGTGATTTGGTCCTCTTTCCATTTCCTGTCTGTATTTGTTTGTTTTTAGATCTTTATGAATGCTCTGAACAATTCTTAATGTTCTGGTTGCTATATTTTGAGCAATCGGCTTTTAAAAAATATTTAAATAATGAATGTAACACTCCCCATATTGTAAAGGACTTCTGAACTGGCATTTCATTTAATATTTATCCTAATTTATTCTCCAAAAACTAAAAGCAATTAAATATGTGAGTTTAACTCTCAGTGTGCAAGTAAATACCGTTTTCCCCAATATAAGACATCCCCTGATAATAAGCCCAATAGGGCTTTTGAGAGCATGGCAATAAGGCCAAGCGCTTATTTCAGGGTTCAAAAAATATAAGACAGGGTCTTATTTTCAGGGAAACACAGTATGAAGTTACATGACTTTATATGTTGATTACAAATTACCATAATTAAGCAATACCAGGCTTTTTCTTTAGAGTCTATACACAATAATGTAAAATAATTGCTTGCTATCTTAAGACAAGATTTGTTTTCTCCTTTGCGGTATTTCATTTATACTTATTAATCAGATTTTTAAGAATATTTATTGCAAGTAATTTTGTTATTGCCATGGAAACAAATGCTGCAGACATTTTCTTTTTTAAAAAACTAAAGGAAATCTCTGTAGGAAATCCCTTAGAATATCTAGTATCTATGTTATTCTGCCAATATTAATGTTCAGACTAAATTAAGATATACCTTTTGCTTAAGAACCAGCAGCTGGCCAGGCAACTAATAGTTTCACCCAAGAATATTCTTACTCAGAATGTTTATATACCAGATTGAATTAGACTGAATCCTATTTATTAGAAAATGGTTATTTTTATACTATATACAGCTTTTCTAAAATTTACAAATATAACTAAAGTAGCATGTAAAAGCTGAAACCACATTCTGAATGTAAACTATACATTATTTCTAGGAACAATCTTTTGATCAAGTAATCTGACAGAGACATACATTCTAAATTCTATGAATGGCAATTGCAAAAGTTTGGCATTATGAAGTTTCCACATCTATTTACTCAAACTTACAGACATGATTGTATGTTGTACCCAATCACCCTAATAAATATCTTTTTTTCCCCATGACAATAAGAAATAGGTTTTGATGTCATACCATTCTAGTTCTGAAGATATGGTTTTATGCAAAGTTCATTGTCCTGAAGCTCAGCTGAGCCAATCATGATGGTCCTTGGACTCAAACTCAGCTCAACTTAGCATCAGGAAAAGCTTTTCTAAAGAAAGACTTCAGGGTTGAAAGTCTGGATCTCCCTCTGGAGGCCTGGTTCCACTGTAATTTTTGTACATGTTTTAAGGAACAAAATGATAGCCATCCTTTTTGCATTTAGGGAGAAGAAGCTAACTTCTGCATATCCATCTAAGAGACATGCTGTTGCTGCTACTTTTGCTCATGGTTTGGGCCAAAATTGATTTTTCTGCCATCTGTTATTTTGGAAACTGTTCTTTGACTCTTCCTAGATGCATGCAGCTTTTATTGGAAGCAACCTCTACATTTTTTGGTTCCATCCAACTTCCCTCTTTGTCTTTCTTGATCTGAACTGGAGAAGAAATATTGTATGAGGCATAAAAATACAGTTCCTGTTGTTTAGAAATATTCAAAAGATAGACTGAGCTGTAGACAGGCAAATCTGTAGGAAACCATTGTTGAGATGCTGCAGGATGACAGAGAATTTGAATCTTAGAAATACTCTTTAAGTAAAGTTCTTCTATTCAAAATAGCCCTTACATTTGATATTTATAGCAATCATTTTTCCTGTGTATATACTTTATTTTCCAGCCCATTTCCCTGAGCAGGTTGCTCACAGAGAATAAGGGAGGGGGAAGGGGAGTGATAGTCAATAATGTGTTGCACTCCTGTCACTTCACATATAGACCTTAACACTACTTCAACATTCAAGTTGACAGTACTTTTCAAAAGAGGAAGAACGGCACTAAGGAACTATTCCCCAGATGCTTGGTGGCATTTTTTTAGCATCAATCCATTTTTTTGATCAAAGGAAAATAAAATAATGGAAGCCTTGAATGTACAGTATATGTTAGAAATGAAATGGCCATTTAGACTTCAGTAGATGTAGAAAAAGTGTTGGATAAGGTATAAATTAAGGTTTGGGAGTAAGTTATGAAGTAATATTAGTTTCCAACTCAATTTATATCCTGGATAAAATATTACTATTTGAGTCCCTTTATAACAATATAATTATTTCCCCTATAATAAAGACGAGATACATAATGTGTCAAGCATGCCCCTATCTACTTTAATATTTAATTGTGTTGAAAACTGGCATTCCTAATATAACCATCTGGCAATATTTGAGGTATACATGAAGCAGAAATTGAGAATAGTTTGCTCTTATATGCAGATGAAACTTTAGGCTTCCTAAATCAATATTAAAAATCATTACAAAGGTTTATGACAATGGTACAGAAATATGGTAACTATTCTGGCTACACAAATAGGTAAATCTAATATGCCAATTGACCAAAAAGAAATCTATGGAATTAATTTGGTTTATTGTTCTGATTCTATTAAATACTTGGGAATAATTATTCCTAGGAAGATACTTTGTTTAATAGATATAAATATTTTGAGTTATAGATCAACATACCTATGACTGTAACAGGAAGAATAAATGCAATGAAAAGAAACGTTTCAAGAGTATATTCTGAGAGAGTTGCCTATCATATTTCACCTCAATATTTTAGATCGGGGTCAGCAACCCGCAGCTCTGGAGCCACATTTCATCCCTCTGCTGCGGCTCCCTGTTGCTCAAAATATGCGTTACAACTGCCAATGTGTGATACCTGCCTGCACACGATTTATTGAGCTTTTCGACGCCCGGTAGGCGAACCATGGATAAATCCAGAAAAGAAAAATTTCAGAAGAAAACAGAACATTTAATTCAACTACAAATGCTGGTTCTGTGGCCTCTCAGGAAATAGTCAGGCACAGGAAGGGTTTTGTGGCTCCCAGTATTTTCTTTTCTGTGGGAAACGGGTCCAAATGGCTCTTTGAGTGTTTAAGGTTGCCGACCCCTGTTTTAAATCAATTGATAAAATAGTTGGTTTTTTTTTACAAAATTATAAAATGTAAATGTTACAGGTTTCTTATGACAGTGTTGGTTTTAATTATCCTGATTTTAAAGTACACCATAATAGATATTAACTACTGTAATGGTATGTAATTCTACATTCAGAACCTAAGACAGATTCACATGCTGACACGTAAGATATTCCTAAAGTATTTCTTAAGAGAATAACCTCCTCATCAAATTATACCGAAGCTTTGAGTATATAAGTAAAAAAGACTGCCTTAGTAACCTGGGAGATAAACTAGCTGCTCAAATTTCTATACTTTTTTTCCTATCATCTTTCACGTAAATCTTGGTGTGGAAGAAATGGTGAGAGAATCTTGTTTTCTGTTGGGATGAACTATCAAGAGTTTAATATAGATTGACATTGTTTCCCTCAAAGGTTTTGCTTCCTGAAAACCTTTTGGTGATTATGATAGACCCTTTCAGACTGAACACAAATATAATTTCAGAATGAATCTATCATGTAGCATCCTTGAAAAATATAAAATAACTTTTAATGATTATATTTAATCACAAGTTTCACACACGATTTGAGTTCAACAGAACTGAAAGTATTTTACTGCTGTTTTTCATTTGTACTGTGTCTGATGTATCTCGCTGCAGAGTCTAAGAACAGTCAGCCAGCACTTATGGATTCCAGTTGCCCTGATAACATTCTTCTATTGTGACCAAGTTTTGGTGAAGCTTTTCATCATGTTTGTCACTGACTGCATCTAGAGTTTGGGGAAAGAAGTCCAAGTGTGACATGTTGCACTTCATAATCTTGTATACTGTAAAGTTTGTCAACAGCTGAATGTAGTTTGGTGCTCTGTAGTTGCCAAGAAAATTCTCAATGACAGCGCTTTTTTTGTCCAAAATAAGGCAATTTGAGCCTGTCATTTGTCCCTCTCAAATGAGAAATCTGGGTTGAATTATGTGATGATGTTATTTGTTTTATTGGCTGTTCAAAATATTCTGAGGAATCTTCTCCAACATCTATATTTAAAAGCAACAATACTCTTTCAATCCTGCTTCTTTAAAGTCCAACTTCCCTAGAGATTCACAGGGAATACCACTGCTTGCACTATACTGATTTTTGTAAGAATAGACATCACTGCATCTGACTATATTTTCCAAGGTTTTCATGCTGCTGTACCAGTTTGCTTTCTTCTGTTATTTGGAGGTCTCTTTTCACATTCATCCTTAGTTTCCTTAAGTTCATTCCATAGTTTCTATGGCTGTTTATAAATAAGGCTTAGGATTTCAAAGTGATTCCTGATATTCTCTTTAAAAGTAGTGGCTATGTGTTGAAAATGATGTTGGGAGAGCTAGTTGATTTTCATCTTCTCCTTTAGCTTAGCCTGGAACTTGCACAAGAGCAGTTCATGTTCTGTTCCACAGAAAGCAGTTAATCATGTATTTGATGTTATCACTGAGTTCCTCCACTTCATTTAAACAATAATACAGTCAATTTAATTTCAATTAACTCCATTTAGTGATTTTGATGTATACAGACATTGTTTTAATATGAAGACAGTGTTAGATCTGAAAAAAGTCATTGGAGTAGCAGAAATTGCTTTGTTGTTTTCAGACTTCATTATTTCAATTTCCTAAGCCATAAAATCCAAATATATCTTCCTCCTTAAAATTTTCAACTTTGGCATTCCAGTCTCCAATCATAAGCAGGACATCTTGCTTGCTTTTTAGATTTATTTCAAATTAACTTCATTGTAAAATTCATTAACCTATTCTTTTTCTGCATCAATAATTGCAGTATAAAATGGAATGATCTTCAGATTGTTCACAAAGTCTCACTGATTTTATCTGGTCACTTATTGCACTATGCCCTACACTCTTCGTAACTATAATAAAGGAAGGCCATTCCTTTTTGGTGTGTGTTTCATGTCTTAAGTAATAAACAGTGTGACCTTCTGACTGAAAAGTGTCCAGTCCCACTTCAATTTACTATGCCTAAGATAGAATTTCTATTAATTTTATTTCATCTTTCACTGTTGAGCTTTCCCATGTTCATGTTTCTTATAGACAAGACCGCCTTCTGCCACCAATAGCCTCCCACCGTCCGGTACGCTCCCATAGAGAGGGCCTCCTTAGGGTGCCGTCAG
>JANHZT010004668.1:257714-268250 GCA_032468215.1 Stegonotus admiraltiensis | reverse complement strand
AGTATCCTTCCCCCTGCAGTGTGGTGGGAATGGAGATTTTGCAGTATCCTTCCCCTGAAGTGGGGTGGGAATGGGAATTTTGCTGTATGCCTCCACTGGAGTGCAGGGGAATGGAGATTTTGCAGTATCCTTCCCCTGCCACACCCACCAAGCCATGCTCACCAAACTATACCACACTCACCAAGCCATGCCCACAGAACCAGTAGTAAAAAAAAAATCCTTATGACAAAAACCCTATAAAGTAGGTTGGACTGAAAGGAATTACCCAGAATCATCTCATGAGCTTCAGGATCAGGACTGGGATCGTGAAGTGGGTATTCTGGATACAACATCTCTTGGCTTCAATAAAAACCCACATCTTGAGAAAAGGCAACCCAAGAGGTGAAAAATAACCAGCAGTCTCATGCTTTGCCACACCAGCCAAATGTTTTCTGACAAACGAAACCCACACTTTTAGGAGGTGTAATCCAACATTACCACTAGGACAGTGATGGCTAACCTTTTTGCTCACTCCTGGCATGTGATGGTCCAGTAGGCCCGTTTTCTTTCTCACCTGGCTCCAGGGCCTCTCTGGGAGTCTGGGGAGGGTGAAAACGGCCTCCCCCTTGGGAGCCCAAGGTCCTCCAAATGCCAGAAACGGCCTGTTCGACAACTTCTGATGGGATCGGAAGTTGTCAAACGGGCTGTTTTTGGCCTCCGGAGGACCTTTGGGGGTGGTGGGAAAGGCCATTTTCATCCTCCCCAGACTCCTAGTGATGCCCTGGAGCCAGGTGAGAGAGAAAAATGGGTCTTCCACCACCCCCCAGGCCCTCTGGAGGCAAGAAACAGCTTGTTTCCCTACTTCTGGTGGGCCCAGAAGGCCCAAAAATCAGCTGGCTGGTACATGCATGCACGCCAGAGCTGAGCTTGCGTGCCCACTGATATGGCTACACGTGCCATAGGTTTGCTATCACGGCACTAGCAGATGGATCCAAAACAGGTCAACTCATTTTGATAAAATGACTTTAACCAAGGAGCTAAACTGGTGCTTCAAGAAGAGAAGTTGCAATAAGTTGAATTGAAAATATGGCCCATACGGCAATCACTTGTATTTTTCTATGACTGCCCCTACCTTATGGAACCCCAATGATCTGGAAGGCCCACAACGTATAGCTTTTTATCTAGACACTGGGGTACGGTGAGAATATGCTTAATGCATTGTAAGCCACCCTGAGTCTCCGGAGAAGGGCGGCATATAAATCAAACCAATAAATAAATAAATAAATATCTGGAGTTGGTTGTAGGAAATCCCAAGGGAATAATTGAGGCATCCAGTTGTTTTGGTTTTATGATTTTTATGGTTCTGGGTTTTATGGTTGCTGTGAGCCAACCAATTGTATTTTAGGATGGACGGCTGTACAAATCTTTTACATTTTTTTTAAAAAAATTGCCATCTTTTCCTATCTGGCTCTTTTGTTTTGGCACCTAAACCAAAAGTGATGTACATACAGAAAAGAACAGTCATCATCTTAGGTCAGGGGTCTGCAACCTTAAACACTCAAAGAGCCATTTTGAACCATTTCCCACCAAAAAGAAAACACCGGGAGCCGCAAAACCCTTCCCTGTGCCTGACTATTTCTTGAGCGGCCACAAAACTACCATATGTAGCTGAATTAAATGTTCTGAAACTTTTCTTTTCTTGGATTTATCGATGATTGGCCTACCAGGGATTGAAAAGCTTAATAAATCGCGTGCTGGCGGGTGTTGCACATTGGCGGTTGTGATGCATATTTTGAATGACAGGAAGCCACAGCAGAGGGGTGAAAGAGCCACATGCGGCTCCAGAGCCGCAGGTTGCTGACCCTGTCTTAGGTCTTTGATGATGATGATGATGTTATCCATTAATTCCAACTCTTAGAGATTCTATGGACCAGATCTCTCCAATTCTTCCAATCTTGCATTACTTTTTTGAGGTTTTTTTTAATGCTCTGGCTGGGGTCAGCTTCGGTGGTGTCCAGCCAGCATGTTCTTTGGTGGCCTGGTTTCCTTTTATGGATAGCTCTTCCAAAGATGGCTCAGATCTCAGTGCTATAAAAGCTGGCAGATCCCATTAACAATTCTCTTGCCTTGTGGCTGGCACCTGGCTGAGAGATTTGATTTTCCACTACAGTTGCTCCTTCAAGCAAAGATGGCATTCAGGATGCATGAATTCAGAGGATAGTTAAATTGAACTGGTAAGATAAGTCTGGGAGAGGAATAGGTAGCAAACAAAACTTAATAATCAAGTGAGCAACTGCACCCAGCTGGTGAGGAAATCACAGAAAAGAAAAAGCTAGCCTGCAGAGGGCATTCAGGATTCACTTAGCTGTAAAGTCGGATATTTGTTTGGATGACAAGCTTTATAAATTCGGCAGTAGCTAATGCCCCACTAATCAGGAATAATCCCCAACCTTCAAAGCATCTGTAAAAGAATGGTGAAGTGAAACGTACAATTCTGGCTGATATTGAATCAGCATCTTAGTACCTCTAACTCAGCACTGTCTGCTTGAGAAACGGATGAGAAATTCATTTGTTCATTTAAAACTTTAGATTAGTCTATTCCCAGATTTTTCCAGCCAGTATGCTCTATGGATGATATGTCTATGGAGATTCTCAGTCATCCAGGTCATGGTTGTCCCAAAGGTGCTTTTTTGAGAGGCAACTGGACTTTCTGGTTTTTCTTTGAAGACACTTCGCTTCTTACCCAAGAAGCTTCTTGGATGAGAGCTGAAGAAGCTTCTTGGATGAGAAGCGAAACATTCTCAAAGAAAAACCAGAAAGTCCAGTTACCTCTTGAAAAAGCACCTTTGGGATCCCATCAGAATATTTAAGATCCTGCATGAGGTCACTTTGAATTAGTTCTGCTCTAAAAGAATTGTGTCAAAACTTACTTTGGGGGTTTTCTAGTCTCCAATGAACTTGCTTTACCAGAGAGGGGAAATGCCATAGTGCATTTCCTTTCAGAGGTATTTCCTTACCAAATTTCTCAATGTCTTCAATAATGACAGAGCTTCTAATATACTGCCTTCACTAGAAAAGCTGGAATACATTCAGAGATGTATCAGCTCATGTTGAAAATAACTCATGATGAACTGTACAGCACAATCAAGCTTCATCACAGGAAATGTTTTATGACATTTTGTATTATTTCTGCAATGTACATGGAATCTACCTTACAAATAGTCTATGACCTAAAGTATCCTATATGCTTTCAAAATGCCTTGTCTTTTACTGCATCTTCTCCTCTCAATGTACAACTTAGTGCTGCAGTATTAAGACATAGATAATTGGTCTTATTGCTTGAGCAGGTTCTAAAAAAGGGAGAGCTATTTTTTTTCTTAGAAATGCTTTATTTTTTTAAATTCCTGAACATATTCTAATGGCAATGAAGCTTTTTAAGGATGGGGAGTGGGGTCATATCCGGTTTTAAATAGATACTTTCCATTCTATTTTTTTCGGCATGCATAATTTAAAAGCAGCAACTTAGAAAGTACATAGTGCTGCAACACTATATAAATTATGGAGAACAACTGGGAAATCTGAGCTCTTAATGCAGCATGTACCTGATCCATGACATACAGCAAACTATTTTTATCTGCTAGATAGCCAACTACTTTTTGGAGAGGATATCTCTTTGGAAAGGATATGTCAAAGAAAAACATAGACTTGCTAGAGAATTAAAGACAGAAATGTAAAGAAATGGCAATTTATGACATACTTTTGCATTTATAGATCATTTCAAACTTTAAAAAAAAATAAATACATAATGTTAAATTGTTTGGTCAAGGTTATTATAGAGCACCATAGCAGGTAGCAGCATTAAGCCAAACTTTGCTGCTCTTGTAAAAACTAATTAAAATCAGACTGCCCCACAAAGGGCCAACCACTAGAAAACCTCAAGACTGTAGACTGTAAGACTTTTCCAAGTCATCAAAAAGATCTTGGAAAAAGACAGCAGCAAACTATTTCCATATACTTAGCAAGAAAATATTGAAGGTATTCACAAAGTCACCATTAATCAAGCTTGATTATAAGGAAAGAGCTTTTGGGAAGAGTGGGAAATGAATCACCAATAGAAAGCAAATCAGCTAAATGGCTCTTTTAAATGGCATGACATTAATTCAAATTTCTGATATTGTACTGATCATTCGAGCCTTACCAGGAAATTAAAATAAGAATTATAAAAGGAAAACGGCTACAGCTGCTTATTACAATGATGTTGAACATGAATATATGTAAGAGAGAGTGTGAAGGCAGGAGCCATCTCCAGTTCCAACTTTTCACAAGCACAGATAAGATTTTTTTTTTTAAAAAAGTTCCTTAGCTGCCAGGTAATGGGAATAAGGCTTGACACATGCCTAATTATTATACAGCTGCCTTAAATGTCCAGTTACTCAATTTTATAGTTGCTGTTGCTGATCTTCAATTTTTAATTTTGTTTTGTTTTTTAGATTGCACAAAGCGTTATTCATTATATCCTACTCATCGCCTGAATTAAACTGTAATTCTACCTAACCTATAACTTGTCATGTTTTTTATAGCAATTCTATTACAGTACTCCTTTCATACTCTCTCATATCCTCATAACTTATAAACAAATTATTTTTGTTAAAGTTTTTAACTCCATAATCTTAGTGTTTTTACATTGTGATGCTCAAAGATCAAGCTACTGTATTGAATGAGAGAAGCACACTCCAAGTTGGGCTGGATTATAGCAAGAGAATGAATAACACTAGAATTGCAAAACAAATAAAGGAACAAGGCAAAATGGATCAAGATGGGATTTCATATGAATCTGTGAAAAAGGGAGAGGTGAGATATTTCAGGAACAAAAGTCACTGTATGACATGGTGAAAACAAGGAGAGTTTGCAAGTATAGTAAATATGGAGATGCATATTGAAATATGGCAGAAATCAGTTTTAGGTGTGCTTCCTTTTCTTATTCTTATATAATGTTTTCAATTTCCTTTGATTATTTTTTGTTATTCCTTTGGTGTATTCTGTATAATAGAATAGAATAGCATATTTACATACATTAGATAAAGCAACAGTGCAATGTAAAATCATAGATCAGATGTTCATCATTCACAACGTTCAAACGGCATTCAGATGATTCCTATTATTTTATTTATTTATTAAATAAATAAATTAATTTAAATTATTAAATAAATACACAGTGCTGCCCATCTCACTATTGAGCAACTCTAGTAATCATAGTTTCCATAATGCAATAAGAAAATTCCTCTCTTTTTAAAAGTGCATATTATAAAATCTCTTTTTTATCAAATATAAACATTTATGTTTCTGGGATTTTATTTGATGCAAATAGATAATTAACATATATAAGTCCCTTATCCACAGAACAGGCTGAAAGCATTTTAGATAGCATGGTGTTCCAGTATATCATATGTTGAATGCATTTAATATATTAAATAAGTGCCAAGCCAATATAATTATTTTCATCAGCACCTGATAGCAATAACAAGAGTGATGCTTTAGCAAGGTGACCTATGCTATTTTCTGAATATTATCATTAAACAAGTTCACAGCAAAATGAACTGTAGGAAAAGACTTCTATTCTGTAAATATAACTGGAAATAGTTAACTGAACTGTATTTCTATGACTTGAACACCCTTAATTAATAAGCTTATTTTTGTATGCAAGAGGTCTTTGTTATATGCACATAGGAAAAAAAGAGCTACATGACAATTTAAAATAAAACTATAACCAAAAATCAACTGAATTAAAAGGTAGAATAAGAGATATGTTTTTTCTTTTGGAAAGATACATTTCATTGCAGAAAAACTACTGTAAAGAGTGATTATGATGCTGCGATTAGACTCACAGTTTCATTTCTTCAAAGTATCAAATGAATAGCAACTTAACAAATATATTATCTACCCAGTTGTCATGAGACTTAGTATAATAAATCACACGCTGGGAAACTGAAATACCCCACAAAGCAATTATATGGCTAATATAAACTGGAAAGCCAGTAGGCTTTTGTTGGAATAGATTTATTTAATCACAAATCTGGCAATAAAACTGCTTTTTAAATTTTCATTTCCAGCAGGAACACTGATTTAGTAAGAAGCACAAAGTTTTCCAATAAAACAAAATACTTTTGACAAAGGTGAATTTTTGCAGTGTCTTGAAATGAAGATGTTATTGGATAAAAACTGACAAATAACAATTCTTGTACTACATCTAAAGTGCAAACAGAGCTTACTGAAATATGTTCTGCTTATTCTGTTTTTCAGTTCAGCATAGAAAAGAAAAATAAGGAAAATACACCTCAGGTTTTCTTTAACTCACAGGTGGGGTGGTCATTGGCAAAGTGTTAAGAAAGCAACTAACACAGTTTTGAATAGATACTCTGAGTTTCCAAAGGAGAGATTAAGCAGTATCTTTGATCCTTTCCATGTCCCAACACAGATGCTATTCAAGATAATCTTATTATTTTATAGATAAAGGAATCTGTTTTATGCTAGGGCAGACTTATGTATCTACTTATTCCAGTGTTATCACATTTTGATGAGCTTTGGCTTTTCAAATCTTTGTACAGAGGTCTTTCATTTCACCAGATTTATGTTCTTTTTAAATTGAGATGTCAGGAACAGGAAGCATGTGCTCTATTAGTTATTTTGAAAACTCACATGCCAAAACATATAACTTAAAAAATATACAGTGTTTCAGTCCCAATTAAGCTTTAAAATTTTAGTTACATTAAAATTCTCATTTGGACCAATTCTGAAATTAATTCCTACAAAGTCTACATAATCTCCTCAAAATTCCAATCTGTTACAAGTATGTCTGATTAAGTTTTCGTTTTCCTACTGTAGAAATAATCATTTATCTAATCTCTTCTACCACATTACTCACCAAATCAGATGCAAAACAGTATACAGAATACTAGATTTGGAAGGGATCTAGTCCAACCCCCTGCCCAAGCAGGAGAGCCTATACCCGTGATGGCAAACCTATGGCACGTGTGCTACAGCTGGCACACAGAGCCCTCTCTGCGAGCACACAAGCCATTGCCCAGCTCAGCTCCACCACACATGCACGCCCACCTCCTGCCGGCCAGCTGACTTTTGGGACGCGTGGGGGGGCGGGGTCATGTGCGCATGCACAGTGGGGTGCAATACGGTGCACCCCCCATGGCCCATTTTTGGGCCCAAGAGGCTGCAGGGAGGCCTGCTAGGTGAAAAATGGGGGGCAGGGGGGTCACGTGTACATGCGCACACACGCAGGGGGGCACATTGCATTATGGGTGCCGGCATTCACACGCTTTCGGCACATGACGGGAAAAAGGTTAGCCATCACTGGCCTATACCATTCTAGGAATTAAGTCAACAGCCAACGACTTAATAGCCAACCATCAACACCCCGATCAACTACTAAAAAGCCACACATAACCAGGAACCATATAAATACCGCACACAGAATAGTACACACTCTGCTAGAGAAATTCCCTGAGGATGGGCTCCAGTAAGAGCCTGGAAAGCTTGGAAGACAAAACGTCTGTTCCAAGTGTCTGATCCAGATTGGATCCTGCAACATTATCCTAGGACATGTATATTCACCTTTATTTGTGTCCAATCCCTTCTTAAAAGCCTCCAGTGATGGAGCACCCACAATTCTGGAGGCAAGCTGTTCCACTGATGAATTGTTCTCATTGTCAGGAAATTTGTCCTTGGTGCTAGATTGGATCTCTCCTTGATAAATTTCCATTTGTTACTACTTGTCCTGTCCTTGGTGCTTTGAAGAATAGGTTGATCCTACTCTTCTGTGACAGTCTTCAAATATTGGAAGACTGTTATCATGTCACCCCTCATCCTTATCATTACACTAGACCAGGGCTGTCAAATTCACATTGTCATGGTGGTGTCACATGATGTATTGGGGCTTTTTTCTCCTGCACTAATCTGGGTGTGGGTATGGCCAGCGCATGACGTATCCGGCCTGCGGGCTGGGAGTTTGACAGCCCTGCACTAGACATACTCAATTCCTACAAATATTCTTCATATGTTTTAACCACCAATCATCTTTGCTGCTCTTCTCTGCATCCTTTCTAGAATATCAACATTTTTTTTGTATCGTGGTGACCAAAACTGAATGCAGTATTCCAAGTGTAATCTTACCAAAGCAGTATAAAGCAGTACTAACACTTCATGTAATCTTGATATTATCTCTGTTGATGCAGCACACTGCTGGTTCATATTTAAGTGGCTGTCCACTAGGACTCCTAGATCCCTCTCACAGTTACTGCTGTGGAGCCACGTACTATTTATTCTGTAATTGCGCATTTGGTTTTTCTTGCCTAAGTGTAAAACTTCACTTTTCTTGCCACTGGATTGCACTTTGTTCAAAAGGTATGCAGTACTGTTCTGACATATATATGTTATTCCCAATATTAGTATGAATTTGAAGCAATACCATACTTCAAATCAAGCAAAAGAGAATGCAACATAACATGTAGTTTTACAATGCACATTGAGAGGTTTTTAAGGTAATATTATTTGCCACAACTCACCTGTAGGATTCTCTGCAAAATTAATGGCAGAGCAATGAATGTTGTCATATTGTTCAATACTTGCATTGTCAAGTTCTTCAAATCTAAAGAACAAATATGACAATAAAACTCATAGCAATGAATTTGATTCAAGTCTGTAATTTTTATTTCAATGGTGAATATAATTAATAAGAATGATGTATGTGGCTAGTGAATTTTTCCTTTTCTGAATAATTGAATTGGAATCTCTTTAGTGTCTTAACTCAGGGGTAAGCAGCCTTCTTGGCAGCAAATAGCAAAGTTTTACAGGATCATGCAAAGCACAAAAAATAATGTTAAATATTTAAAATGTAAAAGTTTTCAGTGATCTCACTACTGAGATTTGTGGAACTTCACATGATAATGCTTACACAATTTCATTTGAGAACACTGACATTTTGCAAGACATGGTGATACTGTGAGATGTTGGGTTGGGTTTAAAATGTTTAAAATTAGATTTGCATTTAATTTTAGCATTTTACGATGCCCTCATATATCTGCCTCATCTAATTGCATTTCAAATCGGTGATATTTTCAAAAGGATTTCCCAAAATTAAAATTACCTTTGCAAAGGCAGACTAATTTAAATATCACTTAGGTGAGATGAATAATGTAGAAATTTTATAAATAAATAAACTCAATAGCTACATTTAAATGCAAAAGAAGGTAGCTCCAGAAGAAAAATGTTGCCAAAATCATGCTTCAAATATCAAGTCATATCAGGTTCAAATTCATGATTTTATCACAGAAAGGGAAAAGTAAAGAAATGTTATTTAGAAACATATTCCTGATATTACATACAAGTGAACTGCTCAGTAGCAAAACTAATTCACAGCTTTCTTGTTATTTGTCATTTTGTCTTGGATATCTCTTCTTGGACAAAAAAGGAGACAAACATGCTTACATTCAGAGTAACGGGGTAGCAGTGCAGATCTTTGGGGTGACAACATTGCCTCTAGGAGAGGAAACCACAGTGCCTAAAAACAAGAGGAATCTCAGAGTTGCACAAAAAAATAACCTCCATCAGTCTCACACAGAGTATCTTGCTTCTGTCCCTGGATATGCCCAATGCCTGTACCTGCTGCAAAGCAGCACCAATACCACTATAAACTGAAAAGGACCTAAGTGCCTGGCTGCCCCTTGGGAAACAGACTTTCTCCCTCATCTAAGTGATAAATGCAACGTATCTCCCAATGCACTGTTCCCGTATTGGGAGAGCTAATTTAGAGACTGCTGCTACCATCATTTCCCAGCCTCCCAACTTGCATTGCATAATGCACCCAGGACATTTTGGTTACAGACAGTCTCAACACAATTTCTCTATCCCAGCCAACTTCACTGCTAACATTTCACAGCATACCTTTTGGAATCAGGTCTAGAAGGGCAAGGCATGCTGATGTTAAGGTGCACTGGGGAGGATTCTACTACAGAATATATAGTGTAGTGTGACAGAGCCCAATAGTTTTTCAATATTTCTTATTAAAATACAAATTAGCTTTCTCTGGGCTTTTTATAGGATAATGGAAGGAAAGTATTTCTAGTAAAAGGAGAAAAACATGTTATGTGGCTGTTATTTAAAAGACAAGACAGACCTCACACAGCTTTCTCTTCTACGGTGATTGAGTGGGATTACCTCAATTCAGATTCTTTGTTTCTACCTTATGAATCCAGAATGTGGATATCAATAATAATACATCAGAAAGACTTGTGGTTGCACTTATCTCAACAGGAAATATTATTGACTTTATAAAAAGGGTGATAGGAAAATAGATGAAATATATGACGGTCGCTACAGGTCTACCTTAATGTTACCAAAAAAAGTGGCTTTATGGCAGTGGTGAAATCTAAAATTTGTTACTACTGGTTCTGTGGGCGTGGCTTGATGGGGGGGGGTAATGTGACTGGGTGGGCTTGGCCAATTTTTTTTTTTAACTTTTAAAACCATTTTTTTACAACCTCTTCG
>JANHZT010004668.1:172112-188650 GCA_032468215.1 Stegonotus admiraltiensis | reverse complement strand
AGCTTATTGCCCCCACAATCCGGGTCCTCATTTTACCTACCTCGAAAGGATGGAAGGCTGAGTCAACCTTGACTCAGTATGTATATTGGACTGATCCTGAATGATTGACAAATGGATCAGGTCCACCCAAATGTGTTAAAATGCAGTATGGCTTGTTTGGGTTTGGTTTAGCAAGCTGTGTGACCCCAGCCCTGTATAGATTATTCGGTGCATCATCATGGCTAAGCAAGCCATGGCTTAACAAGCTGCTTATAGCAGACAAAACTTCTAAGTAAGAGTCTAGAAGTATCCCCCTCAATGACGGAGGAGTTTAAAGAACAATTTTCCTGAAGATTAAACTGAGCAAGAGATTATGCCTGCATTGAAATGAGAACATTGGTTAAACTACAATACCCTGATTAGAATAATATCTACTTTTGATCTGAAAATTAAATAGAAGTTTGTCAGCAATTTCTGCACTGCCAATATTTAACATTAGGTCTTGCATTTCTTTTCTGAATCATCAAATTAGATTAAAAACAAAAACTTCGTATTTGGGAGACTGGTGATTGAGAAATCTATAGCTTTGTGTTTTACAGCTACTGTTTTATATGTAGGTTTCACTGGCAAGATATAGAAGTACTGGGGCATTTTTGTCCTCTCCATACAAGCAGAAAATACAGAACAATCGCATTGGGTGACTGATATCTCATACTAACCTGCAAGGCTATTTCCCTTTTTCTGCTGGCCATTATGCTGTGAAACAACCAAACAAAGAACAGGCATTACATTATGTAGCACTACTTTCCAATCTAAAATATCATTAATATTCACTGCTAATAAATGTAACCACATATAAAAATGTATGCTTTATTACAGGTAGTTCTTGACTTATCATTTGTTTAGTGATCCTGCTTCCCTGGGTTAAGTGTTCACTTCCATCTGGAGACCTCATAATCATTTATTTTTTGCAGAAATCTATGTTTAGCATGATGCTATCAAAGAATTGTGTGAACCCTCTGGCAGCTCATATTTCACTAATTTTTATTCTGTGACATTATTATAACTTGCTGAAAAACCATCAGCCATTATTAGAAGAAGTAAACCTGGGAGGAAAAAACTGGAGCTCTAGCTAGGAAGTTAGCATCACTCTTCATGCCCTAACCTCAATTTTAGTTATTCTTGTTTCCAGTCTGAAAGGGGTATTCAGTATTCTCTGGAAGCAACAAATATGGACTTCAGAAATTTGTTAAATGTAATCATTGGTACATAACATCCACAGTGACATGTACAGTGTAATGCTATGAATGCTTCCTTAGAATTATGTCTCACTCTGTTAAAGGGATTTTCTCTCTTTTAGATATGCTTTGTCCTGGCAGTCTTTTTATTTAGATGGTGTAGCATTAGCCATTATAACAAGTCTGATGAGTAATAGGCCTGCCACATTTACAGTCCGGTTTATTTATTTTCTTATGTATTTCTTATGACATTTATCCCTTTCAAGCTGATCAAATCTAGGCAGTTTACAAGTCAAAATACAATAAACAATACCTATAAAATAGCACAATAACAATATCAGAATATCACTACAAACCTCTGAGCATGCTGCTTTTTTACGCAGGCAGCAATAATAAGCCCTTTTTATCCCTGAGTGGCTTTGAAATAGTCAGAAGAGCATAATCAAAGGGGCTACGTTTGCCTCTGGGCAACTTGTTCTACAGGAGGGTGTGAATGCCTGTGTTTCATTCCGCCAGAGTTCCTAAGAGATGGGGACCTTCAGCTGGATCTTTGTTTTCAGAAACTGGTGAGATAGATTCTATCTTGATAATATCCAAATCAATTGTGTATGACTGAAGGGAGAGTGGCACCAAATATGTTAAATCTTACACACAAATATGTATGCATTAGATTGCTGCTCTAATGAATTTAAACCACTTAGAAAAGTTTTTCTCTGTTAACCAAGTTGTGGATTTTCCTTAAGCATTTATTTTTTATTGTAAAATCTGTAAAATCTCTAAGAAAATACTGTATTGCCATAATAGAAAACCAATTTATTCACAGTCTCTCTTAAAACAGGGTACTGCAAAATGTGGGTTTAATAGTGGAACTGTTCTCATCAATTTATAAACAGACTAAGTTTTATGTGGTCATTTTTTTTGTTAGTATGAAAAAAGTATCCTGAAACATCTGTTAAGACACCAAAAGCTCCTGAAGTTTTGTGAGTTCCGTATTACTTTTTGATGCTTACTGCTGATTCAACCGCTTATCAGTTGCTTACCACAATTTTAGTTTGTTGACTGACCCAGGATAAATGAGTGGCTGGATGATCCAGAGGGAGTGAGCAAGAAAAAAAGGGAACTATTTTTAACAGGTGCCATTGTTGCCTGCTGTCTCATTTTCTTTTATGAGATGATGTGTAGAATTGGGCTAATTACAGTCCTATAGTAACCACTGGATTAAATGCATTTTAGCCCTATTCACCTTAAAAATCAATTACTGTAATTAGTTCAGATTCCCAAATTTCAAATAAAAAAATAGCAAATCTCTAGCTATTATAAGATTAGAGATATGTGAGAAACTGTACAGGCACTAAGTTGCCACATTTTTATAATACTGCAGCAACTGTTGCTTTCCTATTTTTCAATGGCTCTGTTTGTATGATATATTTACTCACAATTAATTTTATTTTATTTCACAGCATACACTAAGCCATAGTTGGCTTAACAACTATGTTGGTTTATGGAAGAAACTACAATTGGCTAAGTTTATACAATATATTGAGCAATAAATCATGATTTTCAAACCATGAGGGATGAATTTAATCTCCATACTAAATCACAAATAAGCAATCACATTAGCTGAACCCAATTACCCCGCCCCTGAGAATCGCTGTGTCTACATGATACGATGAACCATCAACTAGCTGACCATGCAGCGTGCTGCACAAACTTAAAAGGTAGATGAATCAAGCAAACCATAGATAACTATCATCTGAATACACATCTCAGAAGAATTGAGAAGTAAAGTGAATGCCTAGAGAGACAGAAATGGATCTTTGCCAGATAATGACTGGAGGTATCCTCAATAAATTTCATCTCCCTCTTCTCTAAAGCTTTAAGAAAGGTGAGGAGATAAACCAGGGGTATCAAACTGACAGCCTACAGGCCAGAGGCCACACCCACCCCAGCTCCGCAAAGGGGAAAAATGTCCAGAAACATCATGTGATGGCAACATGACACTGCAAATTTGACACCCATGATATCACTCCTCTTCTATAGGTGAATAAATATATTAGGTGAGTAAGTGGACCATAAAGTGGACCATAAAGCATAGGTAGAAATTAAGTTGAAATGAAAGGTGGAAGAAATTCATATAATTGCAGGAAGAACAGCCTACTGATTAAATAGACTGCCTAGCCACATTATCCAAATATATTCAGCATTACACAAATCCAGAAAATTGGGATGAACAAATTGTGGCTATGTTGATCATCAGTGAATTTGAAGAATTAACAGAGAACATACAGTAGAGGTTCAAAAAGAGCTTTCCTCCTTAGCAATAATATAATTCAGCCCTTATTGTTTCCTTTTACTCTAATCTGGATGCTAACAAAAATGCTCTGTCCTCACTAATTTGTGTTCGCTAGGAAGAGAATATTGTGGGGTTCTGACAGACCAATGAGTAGCTCCTGGAATATATTTCCCACCCTCCATCTTAAGATATAAGGCACCAATAATTGACCAAGGTTGAACTGATCAAATAAATGCAGCAGAGGAAGCTCAATAAAGTTACTTTCTAAAGCATCAACTTCAGTAGAAAAATCTGGCTACAGTATTTTTCAGAATGGGGCAGATGTATATAGACCACTTAAAACATGGGTGAGAAATGAGACAGGGCTAATTCTCCCTAATCAAGGGTGATCAGGCTCATTTTGATATAAAATGCTACTGGTGAAAACCTAGCTCTAAAACATGACTGAAAACAGAGGTTGTGTGGTTTTGCAGAATAAGTAGCTATGAAGTATTCTGTTTTTGCAATGCTAACTATACTAAGAAAAAAAAGACACAGAAGATTAAGAAGCAAAAGCATAAAAAGGAAAGGTGGATTTGAAATATCAGTTCTTAGAATGGCAAGAATTCAGCATAATGTACCTGTTCAAGGGTTCAGCAACAGCTCCCAAGCAAACAACAGCGTCTCTTGTCACCATAGCAACAGGGGAGGCAGAGGAAAATCAGCTCTGATAAGCATGTCAATTCTTTCCCCTACCTGCCGTCATTATCGTTTCCCCTTTTTGTGCAGTCACATAACATGCTGTCTTCTGTTCCTCAACTGGATAGAAGAACTGAAAATCAGGAACAAATCTTACAATTGAACTACATTTTGGGAGTACAAGCTTGGACAGATAACTAATGCTTTGACATTAAATGTGTGCTTTCTAAAATGGCAGGACTGTTGAAGATAATGAAATTGATCAGTGGTCCTCACATTTTCCAGTTTACCTGCATCAAGAAGGGTAAGGTGATTGATCCCTTTGGATATCGATTGCTTCTCTGTTTTAGATCATTATTCTTCAAGGATTATCCTTTGAAATTTGCTAAATGTCTGAGGATTTGATTTTGGAAATTAATTAATGCCCAGAGCATTTAAAATATAATGGTAAGAAGAGAGAAGAATCCTGTAATCTATCATTATTTGTCAGTTTATAATTAACATTGTTAATTATACTTTTACCAAGGAGGAAGTATATTACAATTTATTAGACTGTATGTACACAGGATTGTGGTATAAATAGGTCAGGCAGGAGAGAAGAACCTAAGCATTTTTAATATAGTACAGCATGCAACTCTGTTAATAGTCCACCAATGGAAATGAATAATGAACACTCAATCTATGAATTTCAGATCAAATTATTGGCAATAGAAAATGCCACATACGCTTGAATTTTGATTCTGTTGGTGTATAAAACACATATGGTGTCCACCTCTACAGATTTTACTGGATCCTTCATACATAAATATGTATAAATTTTGCTGGGTAGGCCAAAGGCTCACCTAGACCAGAATTCTGATTTTACAGAGCTAAGAGAGGCTTGTGGGAAGATCACATACAAGGTAGGAACACAATAGACTCCCTGCCATGTTCATTCCTAGCTGATAATTGATTTTGGGAGCTACAAATAGAATAATATGCTCTCAGCTCCTAGTTTAGTCTAGCTAATTAGAGACCTACCTTCTTCTGATAGCAGTGTTGTTTCAACTTATTTAAATATGATAATGATAATACCACTAATGAATTATCATTATCATAATAAGATATAAAAGATAACCTTTGTCACTTTTGTCTGTGAACAGTGGCACACATTAAAACACAATCTCAAAAGTATACACACACACACACACACACACACACGTGCACACACAAATACAGTCTATTTTGAATACATAGCAGAAAAAGAGTATTGAGAGTTAACAAGGTCAATACCATATGGTATAAAGCTATTACAGAATCTAGTTGTTCTGCTTCAAATACACAAAGACGCCTCCCAGACGATAAGAAAGAAAACTGGTCATGGAGAGAATGTGTAATGTCCCTGACAATACTATAGACCTTGGTCAAGAATTGCTTATATGCGATGTCCTGGATAGAAGAAAATGAACTTCCAATAGTCTTTTCTGCCATCCTCACCATTTTCTTCACAGCCTTCCTGTCTAAAACAGTAATACAATACGGCAGGATGCTTTCCATTGTCCATCTATAGAAAGTGGTAAGGATAGGGGAAGGAAGATGTGCTCTTCTCATACGATGTAAAAAATGAAGGCCCTGCCTCCTGTCCCCGCTTCACCAGTGTCTCACTGTTGAGCAACCAAGCTAACCTGCTCATCAGCTACACACCCAAACACTTGATACTATTAACCACCTCCACAGTTGAATTGTTACTACAGAGAGATGTATGACTGGTCTGCCATTTCTGAAATTGACAATGATCTTTGTATCTTTTTGTATTCATTTAATAATACCTATGATCTTTGGAACATTACCTAATCCAGAACACAGTCTAATCCTTTTGAACTGAAACTGATGATAATCCACGTCAAACTGCTTTAATTCCCTTGATGGATATTGTATCCTGCAAAAAGGAAATTATTTAATTATTGGATTATTCCAGTTTTTATCCTGTGTTGTTGCACTAATGAACTTCATACAGTTAAGTTACAAATATGTCTGATATTTCAAGTTGTCTTAATTTAAAATATAAAACATGAAAACTAAATAAAAGTGTTAACATTATAATTAGTGTAAATTCTTTAAAGGCCTGGTTGCCATACATTCTGAACATATGATTTACAATTTTTAGAATTTTGGAGCAATTTCTCATCATTAGATATAGGAGAATATATTTCTCTTTTTCCATCTGAAGCCTGTGAGAAAATCTTTCCAGGGTTCTTTTTAAAAATTAAAAATGGATTTTATGACAGTGATGCAGTTAAACTAAGGCTGCTATTTGTGATGGGCTGTACTAAGAAAAAAAAGACATTCTTGTTAGTATTTATTATAAAACCAAATAAACAGATCCAATACAAACTCTTATAATAGTGTATAGAATAGATGGATTAAAGCTTTGTAAATTTTATAAACTGCTAGAAATTGTTCTTTTTAAAATCATCCTTTATTTTAAAAAAATAAAACCAGATTCATATCATTTGCTGGATACTCCATTTTGAGACTTTTAGAATTGGCATTTCAGTAGAAATTTGTTTCAGGTACCTCAGGTAACTTGGTCTCAGAATTCCCATACTTCTGGGTCATTGTGTATTTTTATGAGAGTATGTGGCTGATATTTTTATCTATTGTAAACATACACACACATACAATCAAAAACATTCAGATGGGGTAAATTAGAGACTTGAAATATTGGAATTACTATAATATATAAGTATTAGGTAAAGTAAAAGTTTCCTTCCAGTCAAGCTCAACTGTTAATGACTTCTTGGCAATAGTGTGGAAATGGTTTCAAGGATAGTTTTTGACTTCTCAGTTTATAGCCCTGGTATTTGCTGGTTGTCTCCATCAAAACTAATTGGGCCAAGCTCAACTTAGCTTCTGAGCACAGACAAGGTCAGCCATGTTATGCCACTTGTGAATCATATAATCACATACCGCATAATTATGTCAAATATTTGATCATTATAATCCTAAACACACAAACATTTTTTAATAAAATATTACATGTTACAAAGTTTACATGGTTTTCATTAACAACATCAATCATCTTCGGACTACATATTCATTTTTTCCTTTGCAATTATAATTTTTCTGGTCTTGAATCAAGTTCTAAAATAGTCATTTGTATTTATCAGGTCAAATACCAAATTGCTCATTATTACTACATTTTATTTAAAAGAAGAACTGCAGGTACACAATTCAGATGTTATCTTTAACAATGAACCACATGGCAAAGATCAAAGACAAATTCTATACAATTGTTTCTGTAACCAGTAAAGGAATAAGATTATGATTTACCTCTATTCCACACCAAGATTATTTTGTTATTTTAAACACAGAATAAAATTATATTTTCTAGATTCCAAGGATAAAAAAATAAAGACTCCATTGAACTGAGATTAATTCTTGATGATTACATAGACATACCATTTTCATAGCAAAAACTGTCTCTATCAATCTTTGGCACTTTCTGTATACTATCTAAGAATATGATTTTCATAATTTTCACATTTTTAAACATTTTTCACATATCTGAAAAAGACATTTTCATACAACTCTACTGAACTGTATTAGGGCTGACATGATGTCATGTCATGTACCTGAACAACAAATCATGGTATGTTGTTAATAGCACTATACACACACAGTCGTATTAATTGCACACTGCACTACATAAAAATACAATAATTTTGTATTCATTTAATAGAAGAATCTAATATTTCCTGGTAATCTTGTTTTTTAAGGTTTTTCCAAGATAGCTTATAACACGCAAGGAAAATTATGCTAATAATGATAACAGCTCCTCCAATTATATCATAAACGCTGGGGAAGATGTGTAGTATAAGAAGCTGAAGAATCATGGCTATCACAATCTCCAAATGTTGCACTGTGCTAACCAGTGCTGGATGGAATTTGCTCAAGGCATAGTAGACGCCAAGGAAAGCCACGGTGGAACATATACAGATGCCAATGAGATAGCTCCAGCTTTCTCCATTCAATGGAATTATTGGCTCTTGAAGGAAAAACATAGTTGAGGCTCCCCATATTGTTCCAGTCCAACCAAAAGTAAATAATGCTGTCCACATGCTGACATTATCCTTAAGGGACCTATATACTATCATGGACAGAGCTGTGGTTAAGCCTGCCATAACTGTCATTGTATATCCAAAGACTTCCTTCCAGATATTCAACAGAGAATTTTCTTCATCAACAATGTTGGGGATCATGACCAAACAAACACCAAAGATACTACTCACTACAGTAATTACATCAACATAAGCCATGCGCTCATCCACAAGTAAAAATGCTAAAATGGCACTGAAAACAGTGGTGGTAGCTCTCCACATAATAGTCCCATTGCTTGGGGGAACAATTGCAAAGGAAGTATAAGCACAGGTAATAGAAATAACATTACATACTCCATAGAAGAATAGCCGCAATCTATGGCCTTTTGGTCCAAAAGGGTCTTCATGGTAGTAGCATACTACTAAAACAGAAAACACTTGTAAAACAGAACGAATGAAAATCAATTCAAGAGATGGCACTTTGGAACGATCGGCAGCAAGTCTGGTTATCAGAGCTACACAACCATGGGCCAAAGCAGATCCAAAAAGAACAGCCCAAGTTTTTCTGGACTGAAAAATGCTTCCCTCTATAAAATCTTGGCCTTGTTCATTCTTGTTGACTTCTAGCTTCTGTCCTGTCTGAAATGGAATGTCAATTGTTCCAAAGAAAGACTTTCCTGTTCGTTGTCCATCACTCAACAATCTTCTTTTTGGATTATCTTCTGTTAAACTCTCATTATCTTCACTTGGTTCCTCATACCCTTCTTTTCCAGGCTGTGGATAATAAGAACTATATTTCACTGTCACAGTGTTTGGATGAATTTTCACTCGTTTTTTCACTGGATATTGCTTGGAAGAATCCATTTAATCAGATAAGAAGGACTGATTGCAAAGAAAAACAAATACATATTTATATATTTGATAAAATTGTTGCACATCTTGACTATTTAGAATAATCTTAAGTCATTAGTGTTCTATTACCATATTAGATAAATTGAAGTATTTTCAGAAGAAATGAAATGTCTAGTTCTAAAACCCAATATAGTAGATAAGGAACGAGTCTGTCTCATCGTAATAAATGCATTTGCTTTTTTTGGGGGGGGGCGGGGGGCTCCATGTCAGTATTGACTTCTGGTAACTGAAAAAGTTTCTGCAGTTTTCTTGGCTAGATTTCAGAAGTGGCTTGCCATTGCTTGCTTCATAGGGTTGAGAGAGACTGACTGGCCCAAGGTCAACTAGAACTCATTATGTCTCAATTTCTAGCCTGGTGCCTTAACCACGTCACCAAACTGCAAATTTAGACAATTTAAAACATATGCTTGATATTTATCTTTCTTACTGCATCTACATTTACTTTTAAGCTTCCAAATATTTTTAGAAAATGATTGAATCTGATGGATTTTTAAAATCTAATTAGAATTAATTTTGCTTTGAATCTGAATATACCTGAAGGTAAATCAGTTTTTATGCCTGTATATAACAGCTCAGTTGGTCCCACTAAACATATTTTGACGTAGTTAGGATTGTTAAATATGTGTAACTGCATTGAGGGCAAGTAACAAACAATATTGTATATTTACAATGGCTTCTTGAAAGAGTGTAGATTATTCTTTGCATTTCCATAGACTCTTCCTAGACATTATTCTTTACATTTAAACATGAGAGAGTTGGGTCAAACTAAAGCCCTAATCAATGCTGGATCTTGTTTCCCATCAGAGGCCATGGTAAACATAAAACAGATCCTTTTCATTGTTTTTCCAGGATCTGATGTTCAAAAGCATGCTGTTTTATATTCTATGAGGTAGCATATATCAGCTAATAGTCATTGATAAGGGGGGTGCATCTAAAAATGTCCATTGTGCTCCAATATCATAGGTTATTTGAAATACTATATTATGTTGTCGCTATGTTAATACCGTCATCTCATTAGCTTCTAAAAATGTGAAATATGTAAGTCACTAGGTTCCATTCCTTCTCCACTTGTTTTCACATCAGGCTATAGCTTTAGCAGTGGTAGCTTTTCCAATATTTGTGGTGCTGTTCTGTGATTCCAACTACTATGCTATCAGTTTGAAATGCTAATATAAATCACAGATTGTGATTTAAATGAATTCCTTTCAATCTATTCAAACTCAAGCATGACTGTTTATGATTGTGAAATATTTGTAAGAGATAATGCTATTAGAATGTTATGAAATGCTAAAGAAGAATTATGAAGAAAAATATGCTAATCTCTCTATCAACTGAAAAGGAAGGGAAAAAGATACACTCTAAGCTGTGTTGATTTACGTATCATTGCTTCTTCAAATAACAGAAACATGATGTTCCTTGTAATGTATGGAACATAATTCTAGGCTATATTAGCTGATTACTGCAATTCATTTAACTTATGATAATTCTCTGTGAAATCATTCCAATTTGAAAGATATCACTTTAAAATTGCATGCACATTAATAGAAACAAAGATTTTGCTTAAATAGACATGGAGTGACATCTAGGAATTAAATTTGTAATGCAAGAAGAGAAAGGAGAATACAATCAAAATTGGAAAAATATTCCTTTACCTTTTGTTAGAGGGCGTTGTATAACAAAATAACCAAAGGCCAAGTATATTAAGGATAAGGAAGCTGCTCTGCAATGTTCAGTCGTGTATCCATTTCTGCTTTCTAAATTCATAGAAAATAGACCTGGGTATTGTTGCCTTTGAACTGGAAAGTCAAAAATAGAGCAAATGATGTCCGTTCTGGATTTATGTTGAAGCTGTAGTGTAGATCTTTTTGCTACTCTCTTATCTGCCTTCACAGAAAAAGAGAGGAGATTACAACTAAAGAATCAAATGCACTGAAGACATTAGAGGCAAGTGAGCATGCTCAGCAGAGCTCAAGGGCATTTGACAACACCTTCATTTTGGGCTGCGGAGTGGAATCAGTATTGCTTTTACTAGTTATTCTGGCAGTGAAACACATGTTTAGCTGAGATGTTACCTATTCATCAATAGCAGGACTTCCTGAATTAAATATTGTTGAGATTGAAAACAAAAGTGCTTAAGAGAGTTACTGATTTATCTCTCCTGGTCAGTTGGTTAATAAGTGAATAGGATGATTAAATAGTCTTTTCTCTTGCTAGAGTCTCACTAAAAGTAACAGGATTATATCAAAGTGCTATGAGGCAATTAATCTGAATCCCTGCAAAAAAGCATAATCTTAAAGATTAACATAACCTTCAAAATATTGTACTTGGAAAAAAACACCTACCCTTGATTTTCATTTGCTTCATTCATATACAATTATTCATCAATTATTAACAGCCTTATCCATATAAGTCTATGAATTCAGTGGATTTACTCTTCCACATATATAGATTTTAACCTCTCAGTACAATGCAAACCAGTGATTTGGAAACTGGTAAAATCAAACATTGTTCTTAAAATTATTTGTTGAAAATATTTCTATACTACTTTTTGTTGAAATAAATATCAGAATGGTTTACAAAAATTACAAATATAACAATAAACTAAAACAAAGCAGTAAAAACATACAGTAATACATTTTATTAAATAAACACTGATAATCAGTAACATAATAGAAAAATGTAAAAATTGTAGAAAAAGAAGTCACAATGGCAATTAGCACATTATTAGGTGGCCTTGAAGAACAAGAATTCAAGGCCTGGCATTGTAAGACAGCAAAGAATGGCTCCAAACTTATTGGGAGGGGATTTCAAAGTTAGGGTGGTACAACCCATGAAAAAAAATGATTCCGAATAGCCACTAACTGCATGTACCCTGAAGATGACCTTAAATTATGGGTTGGAAAATATAGCAAGAAAACAAAACACAGCTTTCCTTCCAAGACTGTGGCCCAAAGCCATTAGGGCACAATAGGATGGGAACACAAAGCAATCACAACACAAATCCTGCAATTTAAGTACTTATATTCAGATACCAGAGCTCGAGTACACATGGGCAAAGTACACACTGTGACGTCATGTTCACCTCTTCCCATCACTGTGACTTGCTGCACACATGCCCGACCCTGATTGTTTTACATATGCTATGCAAACTCAGAAACTGTCATCCGTTCAATAAATAAACTGTATGTCGGATGAGCGAAAACACAGCCTTTTTCAAGAAAACGTGAACAGCTTAATTATTTCTTCTTCCTTCTGTTAAACTGCCAATCCTGTCCTGAGAGCAATCCTGGACTAGGAACTGCTATACTTCTACCAATACGGTGTGTCTCAATAGCTTTTTTTTTTACAAGTTAATACACAATATTTCTCCCAACACACACAATGTGGATTCAAAATGAATCAGGCCGTCCTTTCTGCAGACAAACGGTCCTTCCGAGCGTGCAATTACGGTTGCCCTGCCAATTGTCAATTGCTAATCACAATCACAGAGACGGCAGCAATGCACAAAACTCCGCCACAGCCTCAGGGCCGTGGAGGGTGGGGAAGCCCGATCCATCTGGAAGAGGTTGGGTTGGGAAGAATATGAGAATAAGCCCACTGGTTGGAAAAGCTAGGATCTTCTGAGGTGCTAATCCGTCATCTTTTCTAGCTAATTTCCAAATCCACAGCCCGAAGGGCGCGAAGCAAACTAATCGCCGGCCTCACTGTAAAGGGAGCGAGGCGGGGTCGAGGAGGCGGTCGTCGTCTGGAGCGAAAGAGCGCATGCGTCTTCCCACTCCGCTCAGTCATGGCTGCTTTGCGGGCGGTTCCTGAGTTCCTTCTCTCGAGAGTTCTGCTGAGAGGTTGCCGCTCGTTTAGCGGCAGTGGCCCCCGGACCCGGGCCGTCACCGTGCCCGAGCGTATCGAAGAGAAGCGTCGCGCTGCGTTGCTTGGAGGCGGCCAAGCTCGCATAGACGCGCAACACAAGCGGGTGAGCGAGCGCCTCCTTTCCCCTTCGCTGCAGGCGAGCGAAGCCCTTGCGTGGCCAGTGGCAGCTGGCTGCTCCTTGGCGTGCCGTGTCAGTGATTTCCGAGGCAACGTCCGGCCAGGGCTAAGTGGATGCTACTTGGGGGACCATTGAAAAGTCATGATCCCTAGTCCTCCCCCCCCCCGCCGCAATTCCTCCTGCCATCCAGCCGAGGTAGAAAAGAATCCGACGGCTTCGATCGCCGCAGCCGCGGACTTCTCCACCGCGGTGTCAGGGTTGTCTCTCTTGTCTTTTTCTATTTAATGAAAACTGCAGATGCCAGAAAGCAGATCGCCCCCGTCTATTCCTTCGCCGCAGTTAGTTTGTGGAGCGGTCAGGAAGAGGTCTAAAGAGGCCACTTTCCACCTTTCTCATGCTGTGTTTACAAAATTCCAAACTCTAAATCCAGCAGTTATTGAGGTCTTTGTAATCTTAACTGAATAGAGCTTCAGTTATCTATCAGACTTCATCTTTCCTTTCTCAGAATTAATGCAAGGCAGACAACTGATAGCTTGCTTGGTAAGGCTAGAGAGAATCTTCTGAACACCCTGTATTTTGCTTCCAGTTTACTTTGGAACAGGAGATATATAATGTTGGAAATGCAATAAAAATTAAATTTAATTAATTAAATATTGTAATGGCTACTAACATTATTGCCTTTTAACAGTTTTTCATGCAAGACACATAAGATTATTTAATCATTTTAGCCAAACAAAATCTTGTTGATTGAAGAAAAAAACTTTCTGACTAACAGGTGCTGGTCACAGACTGGCTTTTGTGATCAGATGTGTCTGGCAGATCATTCCTTGAGATAGAATGGATGTATGTAACACTAAACTATGATTTGCCCCTACCTACATAAACACCTTTTGGGCCTTCCTGTTTCCTCAACTCCTGGTGTCCTCCTCTTTTTTGAACGTGAATGAGAAGTACCTGAGTAAGGCAAAGTGTGTTTACTACTCTTAGTGCACAAGGTTACCTTACTTAATTTGTCATCTCTTTTCTTCTCTCTTTTTCCTGTGAGGGATGCGAAAGGACAGAAGCTGTAGGATTTTCCATACCGGCTTAAACTTACTGCAAATGAAGCTGGCTAAAGAAAAATGCCTGTCCAAATGTTAACTTCTTCCTCTTCTTTGATCATAATAACATTGTAACTTTCTGTCTGGGTTATCCTTACTATGTCCCCAGATCAATAGATTTCCTGCTTCTTTACTTTTGTCATCTGTGCTGGAAGAACACACACCAATTGCTTTTTTTTGTGCAGGAGGTTCTTTGAGGAGATGTGGTACTCATTGACATTTTGTACAGGCCCTTTTTATTTGCTGTTGTGGGTTCACATTTTTCTGTCTGATGCATCCATTGATAGGTAAACAAACAAAAAAAACTCCAATAATTTTACTGTTGTCATTAGCTAGAAAGAAAACAAGCAAAATTTGTGTTAGTTTCACCTGATCAAAATAAAAAAAAACACTTGATTTCACTGTTCCATCAGTGAACATGTAATAAATAAATAAATCTGGCCTTCTATTTTGACAGACTTTGGTTCTTTTTCTACCAAACTAATAATTAGCCGGTGGGGATGAAAATAACAAAACACAACTGGGAGCAAAGATGAAGGGGAGAAGTGAGTGGGAAAAAACTTGAAAGGTTCACTTTAATCACACCACCTATTAAATGAAGAAAAAGAAATCACATTACTAGTCAAGGTCTCTTCAGAAGGGCACAGCAGCCTGTGAAAAATCGCAGTGAAAGGCACTGACCAGTAATTGGAGGGGAGGAGTCATTCCTGCTATAACATACAATAGCCTGTTAGAATGGAAGTGCTTGCCTACAGCGAACTGAAGTGCAATGTATGAAATGCATAGCAATCTTGGAGAGGTACAAACTGTGTATCAGGAAAAGACAGGAATAGACAGATGGAAATTGCCTTTTTCGTGGATTTGGGATGATTAGAGAATGACACAATGCATTTCTGGCTTTGAGAAATGAGTGGGGCAACTTGGTTGTGCAAATTAGCACTCTGTCCAGTGTTTCCAGTGTTTCCAAATATTGATTTTAAAAAATGTCCTTTAAAATATTGATTTTTTAAAAAAATGTTCTTACCTGAGAAAAGGAAAAAAAAAGAAAGTGACTATCTTCAAGATATGGCAAAGGAGTCTAGGATGTTGCCAATAATTGCTGTTCCTGGTACGACACCTTTACTGTGCCGGATCTTTTTTTTAAATTGTTCAGAAAGATTAAGTCAATTCTTCTTTGAATTACTTTTAACTTTAAGAGACTACATAGACAGATCAATGTTATATCTTGGCAATAACAAACTGGCTTTGCATTCCATCTTCTGGGATGCTTCTTTAAACCTTTTAAGTCAGGCCTGGGATTTCTTGATGGATTGCCATCCCAATCCAACCCTGTTTGGATTTTCAAGATCAGTCAGAGTTGATTGGGTGCCACCATCCACTGTAACATGGAGCTTGCAAGAGGATGGGAAGGTGTGAAGGTGTAGTCTTTGCATTAATTTCAATTTTGACTGGACCATCTGTTTTCTTCCAGCATATTTAAAGAAACTATATGAGTTGTCTGACTGGATATTAATCAATGTGGAGGGCAGCCAATAATTTGCCATGTGTCTAGTATGTCATGAATGGATCAGCACAAGAACAGATTAAAATACTTTGCACACATTCTTTCTGTATTCCGTAGATTTAGTCTGCCACATAATGCATTATGTGGTATAGCAATAGCAATAGTACTTAGACTTATATACTGCTTCATGGTGCTTTACAGCTCTTAAAATTAGTGAGATTTCTTATTTTGGCTGGCTTTTTGTACTTAACCATTCTATTGTATCATGTGAGAAAAGGTCTAACTATCATGTTTTTTACAGAACAAATTGAATGAGACTTTAAATTGAGGGTCGCTATTGAGTGCATATTTGTTACTATGCTTAGCTTTGAGTTTCAATCTGGAAAACATTTATATAAATATGCTATTATGTTAAGAACAAGGCTGTTTAATGTTTTTTCTTGTTTTTTAGGGAAAGTTGACAGCCAGAGAACGTGTACTATTGTTATTGGACCCTGACAGTTTTGTAGAATATGACATGTTTGTGGAACACAGATGTGCAGATTTTGGAATGGAGTCTGAGAAAAACAAGGTATTGAATATTTTGTTCATTTGTTTGTTTAAATTCCAGGACACTTTGTGAGTGGGAAACAATGGCTGATTTAGTGCCCTGATTCTGATTTCTTTGCAAATGGAGCTATCTCCTCTCTATGCATTTTTTTTTCTTTGATTTATATGCCGCCCTTCTCCGGAGACTCAGGGCGGCTTACAATGCATTAAGCAATAGCCTT